>JASAND010023166.1:0-29857 GCA_030248195.1 Trissonchulus latispiculum
GTAGGCAGATGGTTTTCACGATTAGTTGTCCAAGTATAATTGTAGTTGTGGAAAATGTTGCAGGATAATCCTTATAAAGCGAAGGATTCCTTTAGCCGCAAGGGCATACCCATTGTGAGTGTTCAGTATAGTGGTTGGTAGACGGTTCCATTTGCACCATGGGGAGCAGGCGCACAGATGGAAAACTGCGGCATACGTCTTCTGGGGCTGATTGAACAAATGGAACGAAATCCTTCTTATGGTCCAAACGGGGGGTAAATCCTGGAAGAAATATAACGGGTGGTCTTTTTGACGTAAGTGTCTGCAACAAAAGCCTAAAGTCTCGGCATAGTTGTGACACGCTGGAGGCTTTTGAGATATCATCTGGTCCCAGGAGTAGGACCACAATGCCGGGGGAGTTATTCTTCAGATAGTTTTCAACGGTATGGGTAGCAGATTTTTGAGGGTTGGATGAACAAGCCTCCAGCGTACAAAACCTAAAAGTATCCAAATTTGGGTCATTCGGGAATTTGATTCTGCCTGCAAGTACTGAATCAGCTAAAATTAGCACCTGTGGACTTGATTCTGGACAGAAAGGCAGTAATGCCCTAAGTTTCGGAGCAAATGACGCAAATGCACGTGGATTGCGCCGAAGTTCCGAGAGGACGAAGCCAGCATGGTACAGCTCTTCCTCCAGACGTTGCTGGTCAGAAGACTGGAAGCCAGATAGGGACCAAATGGAATCATTGCTGGCATGCGCTAGCCATTCTTGGAACCGTGGAGATTGTTCCTCTAAATGGCGAAGGACGAACGCACAGATGGGACGGATAACGTCACTGAACATGCCCCGAGGTAGCGCAATTCGTGATTTTTGATCAAGGTAGCAATTAATGGTTTTGCCCAGTGAACGCGGCATGGACATGAGAAGCCATGCAGCCTGATTAAGGGCTCCTTGGGATCGTGACCCAAGCTGTAAAAGAACCCAATAGAAAATGGCCACTATAGGGTAGGTGAAATCAAACCCACCAACCACTAAGGGTAAAGGGTCAAGCAAGGAAAATGCCACTGTAGGGTTAGACGGAGATGGCTGTGGCGACGACTCTTCTCGGATTAGCGCATCATCCAGGGTTACTGACGGTTGAGGCGCCATCCTCCTCTTGAAATTAGAAGTAGATGGGGTCGAATGGATAGAATCAGAAGATGGGATACTGGCTAGCTCCATATCGATGGTATTCATCCATTCAGAATCGAGACTTTCGGACTCACGGCATGTGGCAGCTCCTTCGGGTTTATTCGGCACAGCGGTATTGCTTGTGGTGTCATCACCCGATTGCATTTCCACAATGCTTATGGTGGAGTGTGGCTGCAAATAGTCGGAGAGAAGGCGTCGAAACGGTTCAAGATCAATATCGATGAAAGTGACAAAGTATTCAGGTATAGACAATGCACCAGCGGTGACACGCTCGAACTGAAAGTACGTCGTAGAGCCCGCTGGGAGGGAGCAGATCAGAAAACGCTTTGATTACATCTGCATGCCATGGCAATCCTTGTGGCGGGCATGGAAAATTCCAGAGATGACAGCGACATATTAGTGATGGTTCAGCCAAAATCGGAAAACGGTCAGACTCCAGCGGTAGTAGTAGATCTGAAGAGACCGTAATTGGCATGCCTTCATCGACCTGTAGAACTTCGTAACTTCCCGAGGAAAGGACATCAAGGATATAACCTCGTTTTAGAGGCATACCAGGCCCACTGCGAACAGCACAGTAGCTGTAACGTTGAAACGATTCCGGAATCGCCAAATCATCTAGGTACTCTTGATGGTTTAGGACCAAGTCGATATCAATAAACTTGTCCTCGTCGGATTGAAGCTGAACATAGAACTGGGTAGGGTCGATGATATGACGCGGATGTACTTGACGAGTTGTTCCCAACACGCTGATCGGCTGTATGAATTTGTAGATATTGGGTACAGGGGAGCTGTTGTAACGTTGACCAAGGAGGGTAGTGACAATTGCGACTCGTTCACGACATCCTCTGTACTGGGTATTCGTGTCTGGGACTAAATTCATCAGTTGTTGTTTCTTGTCGTCGGGGACATCCAGTTGTACAATCTCAGATAGCAAATCCCGGTGCGTCACATCGAAACATCTCTCATTGACAGAAAAGAAGTCAGCTTAAGCCATCTTAAGTTCCTGAATATCAGTAGCTTGAGAAAGAGCACCAGTGAATCGGTCGTATTGGTAAAATTTTCCATCAATTTCCACTGGGACTTGGTCCATTAATGAACAATCCATAGGGTACCCGTTGTTGTAGACAACGTTTGTTAACGGGTCAAGATATCCTTTATGCGTTTGGTCGGCCAGAGTAAACTCAATGGGTAATTCCTTAGTACAAGTTTCTAGCATAGGTTGAAAAGAGATTGCGGACATATTTAGGTATTGACAAGGGTAGCTTTCCACTAGTAGACCAGCAGCTCTAGCGATTAAATCAGACCGCCCGAGCAGATGACGCATGGGTACAGTGGGTTGAGTTAGCATATTGGCCCGAATGATGCGTACGAGAGACTGCATGGTTTGATACGTGGAGTAAAATGCATGTTGGAAAGAATAGTGTATTGCCTGTTCAATATCCATGTGTACTGCTTGGAGACTAGCAGCAAGGAAGTCTGTCGTAACTATCCCATCTGGTTCCAGGCTTGAGCTAATTGTCGTATCTTCCGGGTATTCATACGGGACATTAGCAGGCAAGTCACCACGGACTTGTCTAGCCTTTCTATTGCTTTTGACCAGAGCTCGTATTTGGTCAACCGCTGAAATGGAAGGTGATCTTTCTTCAATAACTCGAAAAGCTATACCCTGATCAGATATTTGAAGTTTGGCGCCCCTACAATCAGTAAATGAACGGTAAGAGGTGATAGTTATTGCTAGATTTTTGTCCATAGAAATCCAAGCCTCACCCATCCTTTGGCCTGGTACATTTTTCCATTCTAAAAAGGAACATTGCTCATCGGTATTAACTTGCCATACCAAGTATCATCCATCCTTCATGGAACACTCCCCGTTATGGTAGTTACAGCTGGGTTTATTTTAGGCAAAAATAAGTGGGGGGGGGAGAGTGGGGGGGACGCAAGAGTAGAGCAGGGTTGCATAAACTAATGAAAACAACCAGGAGCAGTAGGGTGAACGGATCCTACCCAGTGCGCCACTTGCCAACTAGTTATTGCTAACTAGTTAACTGACGATGTGGCCTTGTGACCTTAGCGATTAATTTATACTCTGTGCCTAGGCGTAGAGAGAGGGAGAAATCAGATTATTCGTAATAAATGTAATTTATTTAATTAAAATATGGGTAGTACGGTAGCAATCTGAAATGGGTAATTAACTTACAGTGTGACTGATTTGTTGAATCTTGAGCAGGCAGTAGGCGAGGGTGGGGTAGCAGCCATTGGTCAAAGCAGAATAGTTACTGTAAAGACTGACTGACTTCTAAGACGAACTGATGACTGACTGTGCTATGAGTTTGACCAGCTTTTAAAAGGGGGCTGGCTGGGAAAAGTAAATAATTGGTAAACGGTAGTGCTTGCTGGTAGCAAATATTTTCTGTGGGAGCGGAAGGAATAACTTTTAGAAACGCCGCAAATGTAACAATCTATCACGCTGCATAATTTGATTGATATGTGATATAATTTGGTATGGGTAAACATCCTGGCTGTTATCAGCCTGTGACAGAAGAACTGTCACAAGAACTATCACAGTCCACTGAAACGTCATAATTCTGCATAGTATTTCCAATTCTCAAGCTGATTCCGAACTGAAAAAAACGGTTTCAGGCACAGTATGTAGATAGGAAAACTTGACTGGCAATAAGTAAACAATTCTTCTATGTAGATGTTTGGTATAAAGTGGACCAATGCCAAGTACTTACGGCTTGCCACCAGCATAGGGAGCAGCACCGATGCTATTCAACGCTGCTATTCGACTTTGAGCATGGAGATCAAATGTGGGAGGCTGAAACAACAAAAACTGCACTATATATGCGATCAAATTAAAAACTATAAATAAAAATAAACAGGGAACTAAAACAAAACAATCAACATGGTAACACAACACTCAACGTAATGACACTCATAAACACAAAAATTAATAAAAAATCTACACAGAAACAGTGTGTCTTTATTTATTTACCATAGCATGATTGGGTCGACCGCCATAGGCAGCCATGATGGACTGAGGGAGACCGGCGGAGACTGGAGGGATGAGGCTGCTGGAGGAGAGTCCTGGCGCCAGCTCACCAGGCAGACCACCGCCCAGACCAAGTGGGCCATAGGGACCTGAAATACGTAAAATATAGACAGTTTTTAGATCAAAAAGGTTCGTCTGTTGAGTCCCCCTAAACTTAGAAAGCATCATATCTTCACCACCAGAGCAGACATTTTGTTTTCGATCACGCTGTGTACCTTGTTCCCCCTTTGCGAATTGAAAAAATCAAATTAAGTGGAACCAGAAGAGATTGAAATGAATTCAGCGTGGTCAAACCCACAGCCACGCCGAATTTCAGCTCAACTAATGAAGCTTTGAGACTCTCCAGGCTTGGGAGGGTTTCAACGCAAGAACCCAAAACCCTTTACCTATGCACTATTTCTGCAATTAATGTAAATTACGCAACTTAAATTGATTCTATCCATTGAAATCCAAGAAAGTACGGCACGGCACAACCCGATATCGAACACTAACAGATCTTTACAAAACGCTAGTTAGCCCGGTTAGTCTCATTTAACGAAAAATGACCTAAAAATCAAATGAGGGCACAAAATGGGCACAAGGGACATTCATACAATTATAGACATCGATTTCTCTAGGAGATAAGGACCTATTTATACAAAATTATTTTTGCACAGAACTTTCTCAAAAAATAAAAATAGCAAACATACCAACATGAGGCTTAACCGGGACTTTCAGACCACCCGGAGTGGGTGTGATTTTACCAGGACTGGTTGGCGTCAGAGATTTGCTGACAGGGGTACTGGATTTCTCAACCTGAAATAAAAACATTCAGCCTATTAATAGTTCTCAGCGAATTCTTTACAGTTTATAAAACAAGTACCATACCGTTAGTACGAATTTATTAAAAAATTTCAGAATGAGTTCCTAGTACAACAGCGGTAAAATTGAGGAAGTACTATATAGTTAAAACCAAAATTGAGCAATAATATAGGATTCATCAACACTGCATCAAAAAAAGGACTATTACCTCTTTCTTGATAGCAGGGGTGCTAGCACTCGAACTTGCATTAGACTGAGGGCTTTCGGCTTTGATAGGCTTGTTGGCCGCCAAATTGAGACCTTTATCATTCGAGTTCTCTTCTGGGGACTTTTCACCGTTTGTGGGAGAAATGGGATCCTAAATATACATCCACAGTAAAATAACTGATATGACGTAAAGCAAAATGAAACTTGAAACTTAAAATCGTCCGAAGGAAGGAATCTCCCAAGGAATTTTTGGGTGTCCACAGCTTTTGTCGAAAATAGGCCAATTTTCAAAAACTTTTCAACTTCACAGAATAATTTTCCGAGATAAGAACTTCACTGGGTAATAATGACAAGAATGTCTATTTTTTGCCTAAATCCAAACATTTTTGAGATCTTCTTACGTTACATGATCAACCTTACAAATCAGGTAATATATAAGATAATTATGTAATTTAGTTTAGTTACAAAAAGACAGACATTAGAAGGAACTCACTTCATTTTGAACATCCACAACAAGATCATCTGCATTGGATTTGTTATCATCAGAATCCTAAAAAACGAAGAATTTTACACGAATAAAAGAAACATGAGAACAGAATAAGAGCTGTTTGTAATGACCGGGAGAAGGAAGAAATACACTAAACTTCGGGCTAAAAACTGATAAAACACACAAATATATAGCTTGCAATTTTGCTATAAATCAGGTACGAGAAATGTAAAAACAATAGCGAAAATGCATATAGTGAAATGCGTCCGTACCCTGTGATCGTTTTCTCTCCGTTTCTTCTTGTTTTCAGGAGGTTCAATGGACGTCGATCTATTTGGACTTACAGAGTTCCGAGACTGAAATATTAAAAACCACCCAAAATGAAAAGAATACAAAGATAAAGCAAACGCAACATGTTAAAACAATGACATCATAAGTTGTATATATAGACCTATTGTTTAGAATCATATTAGCTAGAAATTTGGGTATCCCTTGAACACAGAGGTGGACTGTGAGCGTGGGAAGCGAATTAGGGGGAGGGGGTGACTGTGAAACCCTAAGCAAGCTCACACTCGCTTTTTTAGATTTTAAATTTCCAAACAGAATTTTTTTACAAAACTCCTCCCCCTAATTTCAGGTGAGCGCCCCCCGGCCTAATTGTTACAAATAAGCCAGACAACGAATATATATATATATATATATATATATATATATATATATATATATATATATATATATATATATATATACAATAATACATATACATAATGATGAAACTGCGTTGATGCTTATGACAAAGTGCTTTAGACTCATAGTCTAAAATGAATATATCTGTACTGCATAACGAAGAGTCTTCAGCGAAATTAGCCGATTTGACAACCGAAATCATGAGTAATGGTCAAGATTGCGGAAAACCTCTGCATTTGACAAACATCATTTGAACAGAAGCAAATGAACCAATTTTTTTAATTTCTCAGTTTGTATATATACGTAAATACTGAAATGGAATATAAACCTATACAATTTAGCTAAAGGAACTGGAACTAATTTGCAGTGTATATTGCTCATTTCATAGCATTCGTACGTAAATATATATATACGAGGTTCTACAACTCAAGCGAATCAGCAAATATTTTATATACTATAATTTGTTCAAATATATATACATAAATAAGTATATACGTAACAAAGCAAGCAATTCTATGTGACAACTGCGGCGTCTGTATATATCCGTTAATCTACCATTCCGACAACCAGCCCATACGTAGTTAATTGGCTGATAGGACTAATCCTAAGTCACTTCCGAGACACGAGGGGCCCCAGCTTTCAGAGTTAGTGAGATATATATGTACGTACATATATGTGTACAGAGAAAGAAAGGGAGAGAGACAGGTCCTTAGGGGTCACACAGTTTCAGAGTACGGACTGATTAGCATGAATCCAAAACACCAGGAGGGGGTTTCCACCCTTCTTCAAATTAATGCCCTCTTTCCTCTCACAAATTGCATGCTAATGAATATCGGACTCTCTAGGACCACAAAATCCCCCTAATCTTAATATCCTCTCCTATATATTCGGTTTGGATGACTGACTTCAAGCCTCCCATTTAGAGACCTCTAATAAACCCCCATCTTATGGACGCATATAAGGGCGGCACAAATACATTCATAAATATATACGTATAAATATTATAGATGTCACTGAAGTGGCCAAGACGACATTTTGACATAAATAAAGCTAGAAGGCTGGCTGGCTGGCAAGCATATAAACAAGACATTTTCCTAAACATATAACGCACTCGCACACATACCACGTACGCAAATTATATATACGCTGAAGCTGAAAATGGCTACATAAGTTATGCAACTTAATTCCTACTCCCCATAGCGCACAAACAAGCCCCTATTCTGTGAGGGTTCACTGAGGCTAAACCTATCACCCAATAAACATTATATATATACGTATATAAATAGAAAAAGGCAAAGAGGTGGTGGAAAATGCAAACACATATAACGTACGTACGTATGCTGGTCACACACAACCACTAGTGCGTTCTATAGAGTGTGCATTGAGTGTTGCTATGTGGCGGGGAAACCTTAATGAATCAGTCAACACTTTGAAGTGGGACAAAAAGGAGGGAGGGAAGCGACCCAACCTCATTAGAAGGCGGCCTTCCTCCCTTTTAAGTGATTGACTCTTCTGAACCGTGAAAAACAAATCCACCACGGATATATCTCATTTGACTCCCAATTTACCAGTCCCCTAACGCCGGGCGGCAGGGTTCTTTTCCCTCCACTTAAAAATCAGCCTCCCTCCACTTGCCCTTCCCCAAACTTAGTTACTTAGAGGTTGAACCTAAATACATATGTGGAGGCACAATGAACTGAAATCGCACGAAAATTTGATTTCTAGAATACAAACATCAAAGTATATATATGCAGCTTATGGCATACATATACATTTAGTTAAGGGATGGATACCGGAAAAATTACCGAAAAACGAAGTTTTCCACAGCCTTCTGCAAAACCTTTAAGAGTACATCTTCGACAAATTCAGAAAATTTTGAAAAATTACCAATATTATTGCGAAAGTTTCTAATAAATTCCAAAACTGTCTAAAAGCCTTTCATCGTTTACTGCGGTCAAAACAGTTCAAATGCTAAGTTCAAAAGTTTGCTCGGTCGTTCAAAAACGTAGGTTTTCGACTACACTGAGTTCAAATATCGCAAAAATTTTAGATTTAGCAAATTTCGATTTTTTCGATTTCCAAGGGAAACCGAAAAAATTTGTCTTCGATTTTTCTGAAAAGATGTATATATATAGGGGTTTTCGGGGTCGTAGAACACGAATCTGAAGTCCGTTTTCGATTCAGCTTTTCGCTGGTTCAATATGAGCTTACATCTTAAGCTGACAACCTGAGCTTATACTGAGCTAACAAAAAGCTGAACCGAAAACTGATTTCAGATTCGTGTTCTACGACCCGAAAAAAACCTGTATATATATACATGGTTTCAGCAAAATCGAAGACAACAAATTTTTCGGTTTCCCTTGCCCCCCCCCTAGAAATAAATCAAAAAACATCAACTTTCGCGAAATCGAAAAATTTTGTGATATTTGAACTCAGCGTAGTAGAAAACATGCCCATACCAAATTTTAGCTCATTTGGTCAAGTTTTATGGATTTTGAGTGGAGGGCGGGGGGTAATCGAGAAAAGATCCTTTTACCCACCAAACACAAACGCATGCGTCGGGACCGGGGCCGGGTTTTACCCACACCCCAAATTTGCAGTCAGTTTAGGTTCATCTTGCGCTAGTTTTGGATGAGCTGACATTTGGGGTGTGGGTAAAAACCAGCCCCAGCCCCAGCCTCGCACCAGCCTAAGAAAAACCAGCCCCTTCTCTCGCTGACCACTGTACACTTCAAACTAAGGACTTTAACACATAATTACGCATATGCATGTAGACAGTATATAAGTGTATGCGCTGTCCATATGTGTTAATTGTGCCTTATATACAATCATATAAATTATATAGGTGTATTGCACATTATATCTATATGAATTTGTACAATCAGGGAGGGCAAAGGAATTTAGTCATCATTCAGAGAAATTAAAGAAAAGAAATTAAAGTGTTTGAAGTTAATTGTTAAAAGTACGGAGTAATTCTGATCACAAACTTTGTAATACACGCACAACATCATTTCCTGTCATTTTAATTATTTTAGTTTATATATAGGTTATATATTTGAACTTTCTCTAAAAATTCTAAACTCCAAAACCCTCAGTCTGCATTTAAATGTTAAAATTAAATTAAGTTAAATTTGTTTATTATTTGTGAAGTTAAATCTGATGGTATATACTTATTTTTGGAATTTTCTAAACTCCATATTAAAGATTACATAAATATCGCTTTGAACGCACCCCAGAATAATTTCACTCTCACATTAAGCTTTATTTCCACATCTTTCAAAAGTTTAATTGCTAAGCTTTTTAATTTAGAACTTCCCAAACTATATTCCTTTACATCAGAACGATTTCAAAACACTATGGGTACTTGTAACAATTAACTTCAAACACTTTAATTTCTTTTCTTTAATTTCTCTGAATGATGACTAAATTCCTTTGCCCTCCCTGGTTGTACAAATTTATATAGATATAATGTGCAATACACCTATATATTTTATATGACTGTATATAAGGCACAATTAACACATGTGGACAGCGCATACACTTATATACTGTCTACATGCATATGCGTAATTATGTGTTAAAGTCCTTAGTTTAAAGTGTACAGTGGTCAGCGAGAGAAGGGGCTGGTTTTTCTTAGGCTGGTGCGAGGCTGAGGCTGGGGCTGGGGCTGGGGCTGGTTTTTACCCACACCCGACATTTGCGCTATTTGCGCGAGCCAAAGCTATATAAACGAGTTTCCAAAATATATACGTATATAAGGTATCCTGTGTTCGTGTGCACAAGCCACACAATCCAACGTAGGTTGATTGACGCGTGAACGCTCAACTACTAAATAGACTTAATTAGGAGAACACTTAATTAGCACTACAGTCTAGATGATTTCTTCTTTGTAGGTACTTATCAGTGGCAGTCGCACAGCATGTCTTGTCCTTCTTATCAACTATTAATGAAAAGTCACAGGAGGAGGGGAAATCGCATAGCTACGTACAAATCCTCTCAGCCACTTTAATAATCCGCTTGAGACGAGTCTTTGTTGAGACTGAATGTTTAACTTAAATCGTACGTAGATATATACGTTTATACACACAGTATCAACGTCTATATATATAAGATACGTATATGCACACATGACAACACGAATATATAATGCCCTCACTGACTGACTGAGCGACCTTTATCTTTAACTGATGCCCTCCTTTTGTTTTCTAATCCTCTTTCAGTCATCCTGCTTCCATCAATTTCATAATCCCCATAAAATTATATCCCTAAAATGCCCAACAGCAAACCATTCAGCTCCGGCTACGGCTATTAACGATTCATAAGTGGGGTGAGATCAGCCGGAGCAGGGAGGAAAATGCACTAACCAACTCAAACCCTTCCAAATCAGAATTAATCACCAATTGAACTGATAAAAGGGTTCAGAATTCAGATTCTGTCAATTCAATAAACATAAATTGATGACAAAACTTCATTATTCAGACACTGAGCTTAAAATTCCCCTGTTACAACACTTATATATGCAAGTACGTAAGCATATATACATATAAACATGCACATTTTTGATACATACGTAGCTAACATTTGCATAGTGTTGATAAAAACTAGACAGTTTAAAATATGAATTGTTGAAAGGCCATATTGCAAGAGAAATAGATTAGTTCCAAGTAACAGTAACGAAAGCAAACAGACAACTCGCTGCTCTCGCCGCCGCGGTCTACCGCCCAGCAGAAGTTACATTTGACACAGGTGGCCAAAACCCATCGACGGGCAACCAACTTCAGAAAAACAAATAAAAACTGACAATATAATAAATTTCAGAATTACATTGGCTCAGTGATGCTGACACATTGCGTTCACAAAAAAACCATTGACACTGCAAAAAGAAGGTGCATATAAATGTATGTGTGTAAATGTTTCTTACAGATTAGTTCACAGACAATTAACTGCCTACAACACTGGTTCTTACGTACACATATTATGCTGTTTGAACATGAAAAGTAATTTAATTCATAAATGCATGAAATTTAAAAATTCACCCTTCCACAACTACAAAAACTGTCTGCTACTTCTCTGTTACACATGCATATCGGCCGGGGAAAAACTTTCCAAATCGTTCGCATATATATATACGTACTATTTACGCATATTACAATTCATACATAAGACATAATGCATACGTATGTACGTAGTTAATGCTTGCTCCAGGTTACACTACTGCACCCTTCATCAACTTTGTAGTAGTGGCACGAAAAAGGGGGATTAAAAAATTGACAGTGTCATAAAAATTGTTTGTCAAACAGTACTCAGCCAATCATTAATCACAGATAAAGGGCCACCGAAGGAATAAATCAAACGTAAAACATACAAATTTTGGAGGACAGGCCTAAATTACAATATCTCGACAGGCTTAGCTGAGCGGAACGAATCATGTTGTAAAAATGTAACGTAGGTACGGCACTACGGGCTGAGAGAGCTGAATGTCATAAATACGTGGAATCGGTGAGGGGAAAAAGTATGCACTATGCACCAACAGACGGCAAGTAAAAAAAAGTGACAGAACCCCCTTCACGAAATGACACCAATGCAGACCAAACCATAAGTATATACGTAAGTTGGCGATACTAAGGCAGACGCACACCTGAGCGTAACTTTCGCAAAACTTAACCGATTTAGTTCAAATTTGGTATGGATGCATTTGAACACATTTCTGATCGATCTGCTGCAAAATTTTAAAATTTTAAAAATTTTAAATTTTTACGTTTTCCAAGGGGGGCCAAGCGGAACCAAAAAATTTTTTGTCTCAGATTTCGCTGAAAAGTTGCATATAGGGGTTATCTTGGTCGCTGAACACGAATCTGAAAACCGTTTTTCGATCCAGCTTTTCGTTAGCTAAATATAAGCTTAAACATTAAGCTTACAACTTTAGCTTATTTCTAGCTAACGAAAAGCTGGATCCAAAAACGGTTTTCAGATTCGTGTTCAGCGATCCAGAAAACCCCTATATGCAACTTTTCAGAGAAATCGGAGACAAAAAATTTTTTGGTTCCCCTTGGTCCCCCCTTGGAAAACTTAAAAATTTAAAAATTTTAAAATTTTGCTGCAGATCGATCAGAAATGTGTTCAAATGCATCCATACCAAAATTGAACCAAATCGGTTAAGTTTTGCGAAAGTTACGCTCAGGTGTGCGTCTGCCTTAGTATCGCCCGTAAGTTTACTAACATATCTAGATTTTACGGAGGGAGAATACACACTAATACATTCTATCTAGATTTTGAGCAGAAGCATACAATAATATTAGGTAATACACGCAACCTGCGATTTATTATTGCACTACAATTTGACTCTGCAATACAATACCTTATCTTAAAAAGCGGTAGCCAGCCAGCCACTGTAATAAATGAGCCATATCGCCGCAATCAAACTGCGACTAACTATTACTTCGTCAAATTATACATACATAAACAGAACTTTGAGGCATTGCCTGAACCAAAGAGAAAACTTTGAATGCTTAAAATGGTAGGCAAAGAAATTGCGCGGAAAAACCATCATCACCCGCTGCCAACTCCCTAATTTAAATATTTAAAGATAATTAAACGGAGCTAAAACAATTAAAGACAAACAGAAAACTTAGTACATACCGGCATCCTGGTGTCATCAGAAACCGTGGAGGGAGCCAGATGATGCTTATCATCCTTGTTCAGGCCATGACCGGGCAGCGGTCCGGGCAGGAGATGGGGTCCGGGCGGAAAGCCCGGCCCCAGCAGACCTGCCTGAAGGGAGGAGGCAGACTGGGATAGGCCAGGGGGAAGGGAGGTGGGAGGCATGGGATGTGGGCCGGGGAGGCCGGGCGGGCCACTTCCGCCCGCAACCATATGCTGGGCAGCCAATTGCTGTTGCATCTGATGCTGAAACAAAAGAAAAGACGCGGATAAAAAAACAAACAAAAAGAAAAATACAAAAAATTTGTACACTTAGCTTCTTCATTTGGTTGATTTCTATCCAATATGTCGGAGAGAACATTCTACATGTCAGCAGGTTATGTCACAAGGTTTACCTATTTTTCAGTTACGTATCCACAAAAATTGACGCAATGTATATAAACTGTCATTGTATGTAAAAAAGACAGCACCAGTTAGTTTACGTTAGCATCCATTTTAAGCGCTTTCATTCTTAAGTGTGTCCACAGCTTTTTTGTTTCTACAAGGATTAGCAAACCATGCTCTGTCAATAAACCGTTAAAGCGTTCATTTTATAATCTCCACAGTTTAAATTTAATACCACTGGTATGACCAAGCGTCATAGTTTCAGCTTCACCTTGTATGTATGTACGTATGTATACGTACGTATGTACACACATTCATTGGGTGAACGTATATATCTAAGTAAAATACAGTATAATGCGTCTGTATTTGAATGTCACTGTTAAGCTGTGGCCAAACAATCAACGAAATAGCCTTCCATGAAACAGGCACTAGATTAGAAGTATAAATATTGACAAATTACAAAGCTGAGCAAACAAGACATTTTAACGATTTAGTTACTACGGAACTTGTAGGCATAATATATATACGTGCATGTCAGTGTGTACAAAATGTGTTTACAGAGAACTAACACAAATGAACATTTAATCGTGTCCTATATATGTACTTATATTGGGTAAATGAGTAGCTTTCAAATTTGTCCCACAATTTAGAACCTTAAAATTAAACGAAAAAATTTTAGTCATCCTCTTAGCTATATATATATATATATATACGCACGTATTGTCAGCTTAGCTTGTTAGGAGACAACATTTCGACGTATACGTATTATTGTTCAATAAAATCCCGCTGCATTTGTTTGGCCTAAATGCTTACTTTAGCATTCAGCTTACTAGGAGAGAGCCAGAGCGAGAGAGAGAGAGAGAGAAAAGAGAGAGTTAAGTGGAAAAATAAATAGTGTGAAAATGTTTGAAGAGCTTTGCCATTTTGTCCCCGTTAAATGTACACAGCAAACCCTCTTCACAACCGTCTTCATTCGCTCTGCCTTAGGTAAACACAAACACAAGGACTCTCCACAAAACCCTGACTGACTCCTCTCTTCTGTCATACTCTCACTGGCCTGCCAGCCAACAACGCACAGAAAGAAACAGCCTCCATTAAAGCACAACAAAAATCCAACCATAAATACCTTACCAATGAAAGAATCGTTACCGATATCTGGATTCGACACAATTTGGGATCAGGTTCAGACTAGAACTTCAGACCTATCCCAGTTATACATTTTCTTCAGCATCAAGTTGGGCATAAATACGCATTCCTAGCATTACCCAGACTGCGCAAGTGTCTAAAGCTGTCACAACGGTTACTACGGGTGCATTTAAGTAATAAACGGCTGGATTTGACTATAAACAGTTTTTGGTTTCGAATTAAAATTTCAGTCCAGCTTGGTTCGATTGTGCAAGCACTGCTCGGTAGTGCTATGGTGATGTAAACCGAGGGCTATAATGGTTTTGATCCCCACCTGAGACCCGAATTTGTGCCACTGCAGGTTCTGTTAGTGGCAGTTCATTATATCAATTCTTTCATCCAAATAAACACTTGTATGCATATCACAGATACATACATCCAAGCGTATTATGCTTTTGCTCGTGTGTACATACGAATGCAATATGCATATTTGTTTTTCTGAACAAGTGTAAGGTTGAGTAGAGAGACCTGAATGAGCGCATGAATGGGGTCTGGGTAAAATCCGGCCCCGGACCCGGCCCCGGCCCACCTAGGTAAAATCCGGCCCCGGCCCCATCAGTGGGTAAAAGCCGGCTCCGGCCCCGGCCCCGGCCCAGGGTAAAATCCGGCCCCGGCCCCAATAAAATCCGGCCCCATTGTACAATGAGCGAGAATTATATATTTTGTAATTTCTATATATACGAAAGCTGTTTATGGCACAAATGAATGCAAACAAAGAGAGAAAGTTCAATGAAAAATTCTTCTTTTGTGTGGCCCTATATATGACCTTTACATGTTTTGACCTTTATACATTTATTTGACCAAAGTGTGTGCAATTTACTCATGCATAGACAATGAATTGTTGAAATGGCATAAACACAATGTAGACTCTGCGTGAGGAGTTATGCAAGATGATAATTGTTTAACAGTTATATAGAACTTCTATTTTGAAATTTTATTATAACAGAATTTTAAAGTAACTTTACCGTCACTACGTAGCTTCAATCTATAGACATGTATATATTTTCTGAAAGCTGACAAAAAGGCCATTAATACTGTGGGGATAAGATTATGAATAAACCTTTTTTAAGGATTTTAATTTTTAAGGATCTTTTGCGCTTTCCCAACTCCCAGACCTAACTTTTGATTTTTCGGATTCGTGCTCAGCGCCCCAGAAAACCCCTGTATGCAAGTTTTCAGCAAAATTTTTTTGGTTCCCCTTGGTCCCCCCTTACCAAACTAAAATTTTAAATTTTTTAAAATTTTTTAGAAGCTTAAAATTTTTTTAATTTTTGAATTTATCAGCCTCCAGTATGCACCCACACCAAATTTCAAAGTTACTGGTCAAAAAAATCAAAAAGTTAGGGCTGGGGGGAAAGCGCAAAAGATCCTCCGAAGGCAGTTTTAAATTCTGTTTTCCATTAAATCAATTAAAAATTAAATTAAAATTTAATCTCGTTTACAACTCTAGTTCATGCTGAACTAACTAAAGGCTGAATCAAAAAACGGACTCCAAAATCGTGTTCAGCGAAATCGAAAACCCCTCTATACAACGTTTTAGCAAAATGTTTCTTCACAGATAAACTTCAATTTTATATTTTTTAAGTTTTCCACATTACATACAAGTGTTTACTTTATCAAGAGTTCATAATGTACATTACTCTTGACTTCATATAAGGTTATCCATTCACATATATATACATTGCAAAACTCACTTTGTATTGGTTTCGGATATTTACATATCTCTACAATAAAGTTAATTCAATTTGAATCATCATTTATGGGATAGGTGACCTTTTGATCTTTACAATGACACTCAACATATAGATGCCTACTTATATATAGTAGTATTCGGCCACTTAACTACAGACCATAACATATCATGCATTCATGTTTATCTAAGTGTTCACGAAAACCGGTTTTCAGACGGGGCCGGATTTTACCCTGTTTTAGTCTCCCATGTAAAGTGGGGCCGGGGCCGGGGCCGGATTTTACCCAGGTGGGCCGGGGCCGGGGCCGGGGCCGGATTTTACCCAGACCCCATGAATGAAAAAGTAGCAACTGAACTGAAGAGTGTCTGTGCCACAGATTCTGTGGTAAAAAAGACCGCCCCCCCACCCAATTCAATCTGAGAAGATTCCATTACAGCTCCCCTTCAGTTTGCTCCCTGGCCATATATTTACTCTGAATAAATAGACAGCGTTTAAACTCATGAAACAACTGCAATCTCCGGCTATTTCTTACCGACACATTGTGCTAAACTGTGTAAACAAACAAACAAACAAACACTCTAGTATATACGTATATATATTACGCTACTTACATGTAATTTGTAGAGCGTTTGGCTATATAATGAAATTCGTATATACGTGCAGATAAATTCTTTGAAAAAAGGTATACACAGTGACAGTGCCTTAAATCTTAAGATTACTATTTTAATCATATCAGCAGTTAAGTCGACGCTAATCATGATTCCGAGTTCTCATCCTGATCTCCAGTCTATCGCAAAGGCAAACGTGGAGGGAGCACTGAAGAAACAAGGCAGGAAGTGACTTGAAAATAGCTCGAGGGATTCGTTGTGAAGTCTTCCCGGACAGACTTAAAACACGGATATTACATGACAACCCCTTTTGTTCTCTCATGAAACAGAAAACCAGAAAAGATAAAAAGCTAATACGGTTAAAACTGTTGGCGAGACTAAGACATACGTATATAATCCATTTGGCTAACTTAATATTATTACGTATTTTATAGCCATGATTCCTAGCAGATAAGGAAGGCCCTTCCACTTCTGTTAAATTTGTTCCAAACGTATCACTTACGGATGGTAATTCTAAATAAACTGTGATTACATAGTGTTACCTTTGGTCACAACTGTAGCTACGTATCTATCTGTGTATAGTTAGAGAGATCTGGTATTGAGGGAAGGAAGCAAGCAGGTTCATAGGCGGGGGGTTGGTTGGTTCTACGTTCGTCTCAGCGATTGTGTACCTAAAACCTCCCCTTATTTACATAATTCAAAGTATGCTATTTGCACAGCATATTTACCAACCGTTTGGGGGCTACCATTTACACTGTTTACTTTAGACAATGTTGACTCAAAACCTTCTAGTGTTACATCATTCCCACATAGGCACACACACATCACATAAGCACACACACCACACACTCATCCGGTACGCACACACAAACATACGTACCACACATAATGACTATCGGAACGTTCTACGTATACAGTCAACTGAATAGATGGAAGACAATGGGTAAAAGTGGAAATCTTCAGGCCATATCCAATCCACGGTCTCCTCAGCTCGAATACCAGTCTTCCCTTCCCTTCCCTTCCAGTGTATACTTGAAAAAAGAAAGACACAAAAAGAAGAGCCCTGCGTACGTTTGCCTTTGCAAATTGACACAAAAATTCTAAATAAATACAAATGGACAACCTCTTCACGTGCACTATGCAATACGCATATGCATGCGTAAAAATAACAGAAAAATTTTGTAATACAATATTTAACTCTCTCGCTCTCTCGTCTTTCCACCTCGTTCGTTGGCTAGCTTTCTGTTGATTTATGTAAACAAACCAAAGCAGAACCAGAAACAGAAAACAACAAATGTATTCCATGTTAAACAGAAAGAAAATGCCAGCAACACACAAACAACCAGGACAACTAAATCAATTGTTTTCACTGTGTTTTGAGAAGAGTGCAAGCAAACCTTAGAGCTCCTGTTCTTCAGCAGAACATAAGGCAGGCTAAAAGCCCTCTCCAATTTACTATCATCATGTAGCAAACCTCATAAAAACGAGTCACTCAATGCATACGTAAATGAAAGGGTGTAGATGCGTATATAAACCCAAGAAACTTTATTTTATTGCTCTAATCAACCCAGCTATCCATCCTTAATTGGTCGGCAAATGGGTCCCCTACTGTGGAAAGGGGACCCCTGCTGTGGGGTGCCCCCTCCTTCCACGGATGCATCCACCATTCGAGGTGGCACTCCTGACACACGGCTGTGTATCCAGTGATGACCATCGGCAAGCCTTGTCTGTCCCTGAAGAAGGAATGGAAATACTCTCCAGGGGTCAACTTTACCTTATTATGTACGCCTATCTGGGTTTTCTCCAGACCAAAAAAGTGGGGGGAGCCCCCCCCCACACTTGTGACCAAAATAGAAGATTTTTGACCAAAAAATTCTTCGTAAAATTTGGCATTTTCTGGGCACCGTATAGTGAGTGGGGTGGAGTGGAAGTCCAAAAAAATGGGGTGGGACGAGAGGAAGGGGTCGAAAATGGGGAAACGAACCCAAAAAGTGGCGGCACCACCTCCCACCCCAACCCCCCACTAAAGAAAACACAGCATGAGTACGGACACGCTCTGTATATATATGTCATTAAAAAGTGGGTGTAACGAGGTAAACATCCCTTACTCAAAAACATTAATAGCATAATTGTTTAATCTTAGAGTTTGCAAAAAATTATTGAAGTTAGAATTGAATATATTGTTTTGAACCAGCATTTTAATTTTTTGCATGTTAGCCTAGAAGCAAACCTAGAAGTGGCAAGGCATATGTACTTTATGCGGAACGAGTGACTTGGCTTTTAGAGTTTTTGGCCTTTTTATGTGGAAAAGTTTTTAGATGACTTTCAGTTTTGAAAACACGCATAAACTATAAATCTGAAAACTTTTCGTTTCGCAAAAAATATAATCTTTACTTTAAAATGTTACCTATTTTAAAAAGGAGTGTCTAAACATTTCAGGCAGCATGTTACAAAAAACAAAAACGGCTAGCCACAAAAACATTATATACAAAAAACATACAAAAATGAAAAAGCTCGTTGAAATAAAATATTTTAAATAAAACTAAATAAAATAAAATAAAACATGTAAGCAATTAATTTTACAGATTAGGAAGGAGATGTTTAATTGGTTACAGAAGTTCCTTTAGACAAAACATGATTTTGATTGGGGCCGTGACGGGACCGTGTTTTAGTTTTATGCACCCGGGCCGGGATCGTGGCCGAAGACGTGTTCCACGTACCGGGCCGGGGCCGTGTTTTATGTACCGGGCCGGGCCCGGGTTTTATGCACACCTGAAAAATTAATCGGATTTCATGGGTACCCCGTTTCATCATCCAGCCAGCACTAGCAAATTTGCCTGATTTCAAATCAGGAGGGGGAAGCTAGGCACTTTTGTAGATTTCAACTAAATTGATATACAAGTGCTGTCTTACCATCATTATGGTATTCAACTGATTGACAGTGATATTCTTTGCCTGTTCCATAGCCATTGCAACTTGTTGCTGATGCTGAAACAAGGTTATAAGGTTATCAGGTTTATTAGCATAAGCGGAAAACACCTACATATATATCAAGATCGATATTATAAAGTCATTTGTAATACTTCCACATACCAAATATTAGCTTACGAAAGATCAGAACCTAGGAAATGGGAATATTAAATTGAACTAAATATTAAAACAAGAAGATGATCCAGTTACGAGTACACAAATCACGTAAATTTGTAGTGCAAGCATAATAAATGGTAGCTCGCTCAGCTTGTTCTGGACATAAATTTATAAGTAAAGAAAGACAAGTCTAATCTTGGTTGACAAGCATACATATATAGTTTTAACTGCTATCACTAAGTACTAAACGTTGAACTTACATCAGAAGGCAGTAATGGTAGCATCCGTTCTATAAGCGTTTGCAGATTTTTGGCGATTTGAGTCTAAAACACAAAAATACACAGTATCAATACATTGCAGAATAAATAAAAACAATGCGCTTTACTTCCATGCATCTTTAATTTCAAACCACAGTCTTACTGAACATTTTCATGACTGAAACCCCTAAAAGCCAGCTTCAGGGCATAAACGTAGCAATTTAAAGCGGATAAGCGTATACATATTCGGGTTTTACGTACCTCTACATAGGGATGCACCGGGGCCTGGCCCCGGCCCCGGTACCTACCGGGGCCAAAAATTGGCAAAATTTTGCAAATTTTTGACATGTTTTGACTAAAATTTTGAAATTTCGAAAGTCAATAAGTGTTACAAATCGTTTGTTTTCCCGCCGCTATGAATGAAAACAACGATAAAAAATTGCAAAATTTAAATTTTCCAGAAAATTTTTGAACATGTTCTATTTGGGCCCTCAATTTCCAGCCCAGGCCCAGGCCCCGGTGCATCTCTACTTCTACAATAAATCTAATTTCCAAGATCTCTGAGCTTTTAAAATTCTTCTTTTATTCTTTATCTTTACGTATATACGTATTCCACAGTCATCGTGCACCACCTATCAGCTGGAGCTTGCCTCACTCTTAGCAGGGCTATTAGTCGAAAATGTGTCACTGCATTTTGGGAACGAATTCAGTACGAATTCAATTCATTACGAAAAGATGTGGGTTCAATCCACACTTTACGCCCGAATTTGTAGGTAGGAGGTGCAGTAGTGACATCCTTCTATCTTTCGTTTATTATCTTATATATCTGTTTCTATTGCTCATTATTAAAGTATTCAAACACAAGCTTCTACTTCTTCTGTTTTCCCCGATACAGCTCAAGGCAAAGGCAGAGATTAAAGATCTTCAATTCTGATTCAAGTGGGGGCCCAGGTCCTTCAGCGGACCGACAAGAGGTTTGGGTTGGGAGGGAGAGGGAACAAACTCTATTCAAGTGAGTCCTGAAGAAGGCAAAACTTCATCCTATCATTGTCAACCAAGTAAAGTAGGTAGCAAATTTTAATAGACATTTGAAGAGGTCCTCAGTGTGGAGATTATCTCTCCCTCTCAAGCGGCTGGCAGGGTCTACTTTTTTATACTTAGCCTCAAAGAAAAGTGGATCCCCGTTCCCCGAAGTGGCCAACTCATTTAGGATCAAGATTCCTCAGAAGCTCCGATTCCTGAAGGATCCTTTCCCCTTTTCATCGGTATCCAATAAATGGGTGGCTGGAAAATGAGAATCAAATCACTTGAAGAATGGCTCCCCCCTTATGGTCAACTTGAGACCCACTTTGAACATAATATAAAGGTGTTGAAGATAGAACACTTTTGGACAGAAGTGGAATGTTGTTCATTTTAATAACAAAGTTATGGAAGTCCATTCGATTAGCTGTATTTGAAAAATGCTCTTTTTATTTAAGAAGGATGCATTAAGTTTTCAAGCAAATTTGACGACAAGTTCTAGGCTTGAAAAACACGTCAGATTCACAACACATTGATAACCTCATATTCACCTGCTTGTGCATTTCCACATTCAACCCGTAGGACATTTCATAATACTAAAACAAAACAGAAAAAAACATCAACGTTTAAGCATATATTATACGTATACTTGGAACAATAGCTACGTAAGTATATTACAAACAAAAACCTGAATAAAGATACTCAATTCAAACAACAAAGACATTTGAATTGTTTAGCTTTAATAAAATGAATCCTTATCTATTCTGCATGAAATCTTGATTTTTACCAAACATGATACCCGACTCAGTTTTTTCACCCTAATGCTCAAATGAAAGCCGCCTATCCATATATACGAAGCGGAGAAAGGCTAGAAGAGCCACTAACATTTATGTCTCTTGTAAAGCCTATGGTCTCTGATAGTGCTACTAACGGACGTCCCACTGTGTCCATTTCAATTACAATTTGGTAGTCAGCCAGTCAGTCCCTCTCTTCTTCTTCTTCTGCTTCTCTGCTAATCTCAACAATGCTATTAGCCATCCCGCCATGCACGAGCTAAATCGCTTGGTTAGAGGAAAACATCCAGACAGGAAGAAGGCTCCCTTCCCTTAGCATTCAAATCGACACGCATATATGTATGTATATATGTGCATGCCTTCGTATAGTATATATATATATATATATATATATATATATATATATATATATATATATATATATATATATATAGTATATATATATATATATATATACGTATGTACGGTCAGAATTGGCACACAACCATATAAATTGCTATGGAAAGCATGACTATATAGGCCCTAAATGTCACAGTTTTCCTATGCACACATATTATACAGTCTAAAGTTGGACTCATTTGCTAAAGTTACGCCTAAGCCATGCCTGCCTCTATACAGACAGATTCTCTCAGGACAGAAAGTTAGACAACAGCAGTCCAACCAAACTGAACAGAGAAGGATCTCCCTCATTCCCTCCCAGATTCATCCAGAAGTCCTCAAGGAAAGAAAGACACCAAAGAGGCAAATTATATATGTGTACACAAACGCATATATAACCTCCATATACAGAAGAAAGAGAATACAGGATACATATATACGAATACATATATACATATATACGTTCTCTATGGGAAGAGAATTCGGTCGTCAGTAATTTGGAAGCAACAAAGCTTTTCCTAATTTGATAATGGACTTTTAGGTCCCCCCTTCCCTTTGGTGGACAAGAAAAAATTTTCCTCAACAAATAGCTGAACCAATAAAATAAATGTTCAGCACGTCTACGTATGCATGAAGTATACAGGAAGTGTTAAACAATAGCCAATAAGTAACAATGCATATACTGTACATAATTACTGACACACACATACAGCAGAGATGGAACCGGGTCACCGGGTCACCGGGTCACCGGGTCAGTTCGGGTCACTTTTTGGACCGGGTCACCGGGTCACCGGGTCAAGAGCTTCGACCCGGTCTTGACCCGGTTTTCTGAATTTACCTCAAATTTTTGAAATTTTTGACTTACCAAGCTAAAATTTTAGCTTAAATTTTTGTTCAATGTCCAATATTAATTGGCTTTTTTATACTTTAGTCTTGAGCATTTTCGCAGCGTGATGTTATTTGAATCTGTCTGTCTGCCAAATTATTGTCTAGCTTTTATAGGTTTTTATGATTATTACAGAACTGTATTCAGTAGAATATGTTTTTCAGATTATTTTCGAAACCAGGTAAACGTTGAAGTAAGTGAACAATTTAATTTAATTTAATTTAACGCAATAGATAATGAAAAACCAAATTTTTAAAGTATATGCTCCGTGTTCAATGACAAATGCTAGACATGTTAGATATAGACATATTAGTGACATATTAGAACTACAAAATTATCGGATAAATTGGTGTTGCAATTAAAATCGCATTAATTTAGAAAAACTACAGCTACCATCAAATGCATATTAAAAACATACAGCAAATGCATGTACGTCATAGTTATTCTTTTTGGGGTGGTGATGGAATACGGAAGCCAAAAATTTAGCGTTCTTAGGCAAAATCAGAAATTTTTTGCAGATTTTGGAATTTTCTGGAAAACCGGGTCACCGGGTCATCGGGTCACCGGGTCAGGGCTCTACCGGGTCACCGGGTCACCGGGTCAAGCTTAAGTGACCCGGTTCCATCACTGACATACAGCTCACCATTACATAGTGTCTCTGCATCTCAGTCTTTTCCTGGGCTAGCTTCTCGCACTCCATCTTCAAGCTAAAACAAAGAAAGGACAATACAGATGAGTATTCTGTGAACGAAATTTTGTCAATTCTCTCGTAAATACTTCATTTATTAACAAAATCAAGCGTACATACAAAGTGGCTACCAAACTACATCGGAGGGAGATCAAGCTCGACAGCAGTAGGGACACGGTGCACTGCTAACAAGCAATGTTATCTCTTTGAGTTCTGAAAGTGTCACTTGCTGTCACTAACATTGGTTTACTTGCACTTAGGCTTAACAGCCAACGCTGGGTCTTCACGCTCAACTCTGAATGGATCGACGGAGAGCTACTCCAAGATGTATATATCACATATATATAGTAGGTACACAAGCCTATATATATATTATATATATATATATCAGATACGTACGTACCAACATTCGCAACTTTACAGGAGATCCCATCTCTGTTATGTGTTGTGTTTCCCTTTTTCTATGATTGCTTTCTGACGGGCACAACATTGGATGGGAGCAGAAGGCGTCTTTATTAAACTCGTTCGTTTTGACGATTCTGTCACACTTCATTTGACACCGGGAGTCCATTTAGTTGTGAAGCTCATCCAAGCATGCCGCCAACGGAGCGAATGTTCGAAGCAAAATGGGAGAAATCTACTGACTGCTTTCAGGTTAGCACCAGCCATAAAAACCAGCCTACCTTATCGTTCATATTAGTATACGCGTCTGGCATATCGGCTCAAAATACCAAAATGACAAAGCATCGTACAAGTGCATACATACTAGAGATGAGATCAGGGCCGAATTTTCAGGCCCGGCCCGGCCCGGCCCTGTTCAAATTTTAGGTCTGCCCGGCCCGGCCCGGCCCTGTGTCAAACATTTCAGGCCCTGGCCCGGCCCGGCCCTGAGTGCCGTTTACGTCTGCGCGGCCCGGCCCGGCCCTGAAAAGCCCTGATTTTTTAAAAAATTCTTCTATGGCGTTTTGAGACGTGTACAATCATGTGTTCTGCTTCACTATACTATTTTCGGGACCCAAAGTATATACATGTTCTCTCAATGCATAACGAATGTTTAGAATTCAGAATTCCACCCTACTAAGGAAATTAGTCAAGAGAATAATAAATCGGAGGACTAAATTAGCCCGAGTTCGAATTACCGAAGTGGTTTATTGTTTTAGTGAGTTTAAAATAGTTACATACGGTTGAATTTTGGTTACTCAAAAGCAGACACAAACAAACACAAACAGGCACTCATTATCAACTAAAATTTCGAAAAACCGTATGCAAACTCAAACAATATTTGGCACATGCAGTCTCATTTGGTGCAAAGAAAACAAGAAATTTGAAGTCAGGAAGGCAAACACAATTATTAGAATTGGAAAGTGTACATGTGCAATAGATTAATATGTAAAAAACGTCAGGGCTTGGCAGGGCCGGACAGGGCCGGGCCGGGCCGGGCTTTTTCCGTTGGGAGCTGCGCGGCCCGGCCCGGCCCTTACTAATTTTATTTTCAGGCCCGGCCCGGCCCGGCCCTGACTGGATATCAGGTCTGCGCGGCCCGGCCCGGCCCGTCGGGCCGGGCCGGGCCGGGCTTTCTCGGCCCTGATCTCATCTCTAATACATACCAAATATATATATACACGTACGTACCTATCTACACAAAGTCTGTACAAACTGTAACATAAGCAGGACTTTACGTTTAACTTTTAAGTGCTCCCTCGTGCGGTTCATTTATATCACAATTGAATTAAGTATGAAACATATCGCGGGATGTAAGACAGGTGGACTTCAAATCTTTTAGGCTCAGATACCGAAAACTAAAAATCTCGTACCTCATTACCTAGCACAAACAACAATATCTAAATTATAAGTTGTTGTTGCTAGCTGTAAGCGTACTTATTATTAGGTATGTATACGTACGTATCAATATCCGATAACGGTAGTGAGGTAGGTCGATCATCTTTCCTATGGCCTGCTCTGAACAGACTGCTATAAATAAATAATCCGGCCACTCTAATTTTCACATAATCCATATCAGTTTATTCATTATTGAGCAGCAATTAAATGACAACATGAAAAGTGTCACTGAGCCTTTTCTATCCATCCAAGCTAGGCTTGGCTTTCAAAATCTAATGCTTCTCAGCGTTAAGGTTAAGGCTATCAAAATTCAGCTTACACAGATATACACATAAAATGTGTGTTATACGTATATATACCTACGTAGTACGTGCGTACTTAGTGATACATGTATGCTTATGCACATTCACCTTTTAATCCAACAAGCGCTAAATTAAAGCTGCAAAGTGCAAGCAAATAAGCAGCCTCCTGCTTCTGGCTGCTAAATCCGAAAAGAAACCGGCTGAAATCAGGAGACGAGCTAATATATATTTTTTGAGTCTATGATTGAGTTAATAGACGGCCAAATAATTAAAATCAACCTCTAAAAACTATAAATATTAATCATAATGATAAATGTGCTCAATCGTAGGAAGAACAAGCTTAGTTCCCTTAGAGCCACATAGCCACTATATATATATATAATGCATACGAAAAGAACTACGTATATATATACACGTATATACGTACCTACTTGGCTAAAAGCATACAGAATGAGAAGCACTAAATCTGCAGCTATCACGTAACAGCGTACTAAACAGATAACATAAAAACTAAAAGCCAAAGCTTGTTATAACATTATTTCCTTCATAAGCGGAAACAAAGTTTCGAATGGCTTCAGTCTAATCCCGCTTCGTCACCTTCTGCTCAGATGGTGCTTTATGTCTCTTGTGCTCTCAATGAGTCTAGCATGGCGTGCTTAGCCAGAAATGAGGCAATTGTAAATGATTAGTCGGCAAAGTTTTAAAAATTTCAAATTGCTTTTGCTAGTATAAAGAAATTATGTACGTGCTTCTGGCAGTTTTCATAATATATATATATACGCAGACTTAGCCACCTGGCCAACACAAACTTTTCATACAATAGCTGCTAAGTCTTGAGAAAGGCTGCGTCTGAGGAGATATATATATAAGTACGGATAAACACAGTACGTATATATATATACGTACATAGTCGTATACCCTAGGACATCCATACAGGGAGTGTAAAGTAAGAACGCATACACATGACTACTAATTGTACAGTCTTTCATGGACCTGTACGTACTTACGTATGTATATACGTCTACGTACATAGAATGTGACACTTAAATCGTACATAGCCACTACTCCCAACTTTTATGAGTGGAAAATATTATCTGCAACAATAAACAGGAGGGTCCCTTTATAAGTTGTTTCCTTGCCATTAAGACAAGTTTCCAATCGTCTGAAGAGGAGGGAAAATGAGAGACGGCAATTTGACTCAACAAAAAGGTGGAGGAAAGTAAAAGTCTGTCTCTGTGGATAAATTATTACCAACAATTTTTCTGCCAGTTCATTTCACAGGTATATATATATATATACACACAGCAGAAAGGCAATAAAAAAATCAATGTATATATACGTGTTTATAGAGTTTGTAATGTATATATATACGTACGTATATATCCAGGTACGTATACACGTGTATTATATATATATATATATATATATATATATATATATATATATATATATATATATATATATATATATATATATATATATATATATATATATATATATATATATATATATATATATATATATATATATATATGTAAACTTATATACCATGCGTGCACAATGTACAAATAAATATATTTGTACCGCATTTCTAGCATTATCTTATTCAGAATAAAGTATATATACATAATGATGGCAATATATCCGCCTAAGAGAAAGAAAACACTGCTACAGCTTGACCCTTCCCCTGAACTCTGAACAAACATTCTGCTCTTTGATAGGGCTAAAGCAAGACCAGAACTTTCAAAACCAGGATCAAGCTGCATAATCAGAAACAAGTTCAGAACCACTTCTAGAACCAGGAAGGAAAATCTTTTCAGGAAAATCTAAAAACACTTTGTCTTAATTGTTAGACCCGTGGTCCTGGTTTTGCTTTTAGACCCCACCTTCCGATAGAGATGAGACAGGTTGTGATCGGGCTTGAAGATTTAGCACCCACGTGGAAATTTTTTAAAAATGGTGTGTAAAATTCAGATTTTAACGAGTTATGCTACCCTCCTGGTGATGAAAGTGGTCCTGGTGCTCATTGAGGATGGATCTTTTCAGGAAACCCGCCCTCAGGTCAATCTGGGCCTGGGAGGGGGTTCTTGAAAAGATCCGCATTCCGCACCGCACCCCTGTCTTGCGCTCGATCCGTAGATTTTACGACGACAAGGTTTTCCTGGGTCAGCTTTCAAACTTGTCCTTAATGCAATCAGGATTCAGGTTTATACGTAAGTGTTTCCTGATGATGAATGATGATAATGTCGTTGCACTCACTTGTTATACTGGGCTTGAAAGAAAGAGAAGTCCTCCTTTATCTTATCCGCATAGTCATTAATGGCAGACCATTTTCCAAACGACGGCTGCCCAGGGTGAGGAGGCCCCTGAAATATCAACAAAGAATTAATTCAACAATTTACATTATATACAACCATTACGTATTAGACCCCTCGTAACTTTCCCACACATAACCCCACCCCAACTCCAACTGGTTAGATCAGTGATCCAATTGAACTGCGTCCAATATTTTGATAGCATGCTACCTGAGCCTTAGTGATTTCAACAATTATATACAAAAAATTTTAAATACATTATTCATTAAAATTTTAAAATTTTCGAAATTTATTCTTCCGGTAGGACTGATTCTGAACTGAACACAACCTCCTTCCGCCTTCTTAAGGTGCTGGTATCGTTTTGTGCAGTGCTTTTGTGCGTATTTTTTGAAACGCCATAACTTTCGCAATTTTGTGAGTTGGAAAGAGCTTTATACATCATTTTAAAGCTTATAATCTGCAGATTCTCGTGAGAGTACGAAACTAGTAAAAATCCGGAAATAATAGCTAAAATTTTCTGACATACTGACATCTGACAGGCTGAATATAGACCAAAAATTTTTGAACATGGATTTCTCAAAACTGTGGAATCGGCCAAAAATTTTTCTTGTGCTGTCCTATAAAGGACATGTGGGCCGAGGGACATTTTTTTGGATTTGGCTCAGCAGGTCTTAACGGTAAAGAAAATCCATTAAATGTGCGGTGACACAAAATTTCGCAACTTTGCATTGAGTTTTCTCGCAACTGGAGATGTTTTAGCTCAAACCAAGAAAAATGTCCCTCCGCAATAGTGCGAATTCTCATTCTGCCAAAAATCACGCGAATCCAATGGGTAGTTTTTGAGAAATCGATGTTCAAAACAAAATAATCGCAGTTTTGCCAAAATGGTTTTTTCGGCCAAATCTCTAGTTTAGAGCAACAAACTCCGGCTAATAGGCATTGATAAAATGTGCAATGAGACTGTATATCGATCGAGTATAAATAAACCAAAATTGTCCGTACGAGTTGGCGGTGCAATTTTGAAAAAACTGATTTTCTCGAAAACGGCCATTTTTTGACCGCAAAAATCGTTTTTTGCTTATACTGACTTAACCACTGGAGATAGCTCAAAAGTTGTAAAAGCACAAATGTTCATTTTCGTGCCCTCTTTCCAGCCATATCAGCCAATCTGGTGTCTCGACTATGTGCTGAGAGAATAATGGCAAAAACCAAAAATTTCTTATCTTTGCACCTAAAAATGCGGGACTGGTCCCAGAATGTTAAAGAGCACCGAAATAGTATATTTGGAAAGTTTCATCCACTTTCATAAAGAATTAAAGCCTATAGGGTCAAATTTACACAAAGCGATACCAGCACCT
>JASAND010023167.1:0-43121 GCA_030248195.1 Trissonchulus latispiculum
TAATCGGATACTTAAAATTTCTTTTTTCAATTTTTTGTACTAATTTAATTTTAATATGCTAACCCCCTTCCCCATTGCTCAGGCATCGTGATTCCATATGTACAAAAACATTATCACAACATAACAGGCAAAGGTGCAACAAAAAGGCAATAACAGTTAATATAGCTCTATAAATGAACAGTCATAGGTTAAAGCTCAGTGATTGGAACAGGATATTTCGCCAGGACGCGGAAACTGTTCTCTCTTGAAACATTAGAGGCCGAGTCAGTACTCGCACTGTGGGAACTGAGGAGCTGCTGGGCGGTAGGGAGGCACTACTGTAATAGTCTGAAGTTGCAACAAAAGATTTTCCTTCGTCAGTTAGAGGTCCGACGGAGCCCTTGGATCAGATACCTTCCGTATACTGATAACAGTTCCATCGTTGTACAGAACCGAACACTCTCCACAACAAGCCTTGGAGGATGGTTAGGCTGTTCGTAGTAGGAGGTGTGGCCCAGTTTTGTCAACGAGTAGCCCTGCTCGTTGCTGGAGTGGCGGCGGACTTTTCGCCATTTTCCATGATGACACCACAGACTGAGCAAATGCCAAATCGACGTCGATTCAAAATGTACATATAGAGCATACTTGCCAACATCACAGCTGCAATGGTGATAGTCACAAGTACAGCCACCAAAGTTTTCAGAATCTGGAAATTGGGATGCCCCATCTACACTTCTTCATGGAGGCAACCGACAACAGCTCCAAACCCAGAACATTTTGAGGGGCGGCACAACGAATTTCAGATGAGAAGGGAGGTTACAAACTTCCGGAAACTTGATACAGAACTTGAGCCATCCAAAGCGAATTACAGTCACAGGTCCAGGGATTATGGCGAAGGTCGAGTACCAGCAGTTGATCCCAGTTCACCCAATCGGAAGGGAGGGTAGTAAGATTGTTATTGGACAGGTAAATTTGAGTCAGTTTATTTTCAGACTCAAAAGTCATGTGACTTATCTGAGATAATTGGGAATTATCGGAAAGCCAGAGAGCTCGCAGCTGATACAAGCCCGAGAAGGCGTTCAGCTGAACCGATTTCAGTTGAGAGCAACGGCTGACTCGAAGCGAAGTCAGCCGGTTGAGTCCCTCAAAAGCACTGGTTCCAATTTCGGAAATCGGATTCTCAGAAAAGTCCAACCAGTCTAGATCCGCCAGCAGACGGAAACTTAAGGTGGGAATGCGGGCCAACGAATTTCCGCTCAGATCCAAACGTCGCAGATTTCGCAGACTCTGAAAGGCGTCTTCAGCAATAAATTCCAGTGCATTTTGGGCCAAGCTCAGAGTTTCCAAGTCCTGCAGACGATGAAATGAACTGTTCCAAACCGAAGCAATATTATTCGAGGCAAGGCTCAACTTTTTCAGGGCAGTGGTGGCGTGTAGGGCGATCTTGGGTAAAGAGGATAGAGCATTCATGCTCAGATCCAGCTCTTTAAGCTGGTTCAGACCAGTTAGGGCTCCCGGAGAAATTGAAGTTATAACGTTAAAACTGATGTTGAGGAGTTCCAGTTGTCGAAGGTCTGAAAATACAGAGGTAGGAAGTCGCTCAATACCATTAGAGCTAAGATCAAGAACCCGCAGTTCACTCAAACCAACAAACTGATCAACCTGGAGAGTGGCCAAAAGATTACCATCCAGAAGTAGGGCTTTCAGGCTCTGGAGTCGATAAAAGGCCCCTCGACCCAAGCTTAAGATTCGATTTTCACCCAAGTCCAAGTACTCAAGGTCCTCGTACATGCTCAGCTCATCAACCGTGACACTGGAAATGTCATTGTCGCGAAGATTTAGAGATTTGATTCGAGGATTAAGCATAATCGGGACATGAGACAATCCAGCGCTTTGACAATTTACCGTAGGATATGGCAGATCTTCACAGCTGCAGCCTCGAGGACAGAAAGCTGTGCAGCCTGTGAGAAAGAATGCGAAAGCAATTAAAGCCAATAAGTACATTGTGTTATCTGAAACAGGTGATAATTCCGTATACGCACACTTGCACTGAGACTTGAGTGCACTCAATGCATCTAATTCCGTAGACGCACACTAGAGTTTAAGTTAGAGTTTAAACTGGTAAGAGTGACCTTTTGCAGAAGGCATCTAATTCCGTAGACGCACACCTGTTGAATAGTAACGCAGTAATGAGGGAAAATTTTTTTGGAAATTAAGTTAATGAAGTAAAGTAGGAAAGTGGTTTTACTATAGTTACACCGTATCAAACAAACAACATAATAGTGCTTTTCAAACAACGCACAGGCAAGCAATAAGCAGCAAAAAATTGTCACCAAAGAACAAATTAGAAGCAGAATTTTATAACTTTTTTAATTTTAAGATTAATTTTAAGATTAATAGCCATATGAAATATTCATATAAAATTTTGTTTCTAATTTGTTGTTTGCTGACAATTTTTTGATGCTTATTGCTTGCCTGTTCGTTGTTTCAAAAGCACTATTATGTTGTTTGTTTGATACGGTATAACTATAGTAAAACCACTTTCCTACTTTATTTCATTAACTTAATTTCCAAAAAAAACAAAACTTTCCCTCATTACTGTTACTATTCAACAGGTGTGCGTCTACGGAATTAGATGCCTTTTGCAAAAGGTCACTCTGACCAGTTTAAACTTTAACTTAAAGTCTAGTGTGCGTCTACGGAATTAGATGCATTGAGTGCACTCAAATCTCAGTGCAAGTGTGCGTATACGGAATTATCACCGAAATATATAACATTTATTTCTATTCAGTCATGTGGATGAGATTCTTGTGTTTAGTTTACTAAACCCTTCTTTCTTGCCATGGGAGCTATTTTGTCCTTCGTCACCTCAGTGAGAGTTGAGACTTTCTCCTATACAGTTATACCAATTTAGCAATTTCCATGGCAAGAAAAAGACTAAAAGCTGACATCATAGATAGATTGTAGAACGTCAATAGGAACACATGCATTTAAAAATATTCACTGATACATAGATATTTGCTACTATGGTAAAAAAGATATATAGTTCAAATCTGAACGAACTAAATGAGCGACGTAAATTTAAAAAAAACTACAATCAAAAAGCATAAATGCAAGAAAATGTTCAGAAAAGTTCGTTCCAATTAAACTGGTTATGGAAGGTAATTTAAATAAAATAGGCACTTTGCGTTCTATTCTGCATTCCTGCAGTTTTGAAATGGGTGAACTTGAAAATTTTAAAATTGCAGTCGCACTTGGAAAGTAAAATTCATGATGAAATTTAAATTGGATAATCTTAATCAATTTGAGTAACAAGCCTTACCCAAGCAAACCAAACAATTGACGGTGCATTATATATACATCGGCAATTGTTGAAATGTTTCTAGAAAATATATTTAACAACTCTGACAGATTACGTAAAAGAAATTTTTCACACCTTAAGTGAAAATTGTTGATAACAGAAGGTTTCAAGTGGTCAAAGTTGGGAGAAGAAATTATTGTGGTTAAGAATTGTCACGGAAAATCTGAAAATCTTTCAAAGTTGAAGTACTACTTAATATGCAAAAGCCTTTGCTGCAACAAAGTGGAAATGTAATGCTTACTCAAAACAATATTTTAAATTTCGTCATTTTTGACAGATCCTTTAGCGCGCCAGTTTGTACTAACAAGACATAACTGATAGTCTCAGGTTAACCACCTTTCGAACATAACAAAGGTGATTACGTTTTTATTAAATTTCGACATTCAATGAAAAAACTTGAGACTTTTCTGATCAAAGCGTCAGACAATGTCGGTGCTTTTTCTGTTTACTGAACCGAAACAGGGCAGTTTGTTGGAGGCAAATTGAAATAAATTAAAGTCAATGAAAAGTGGCAGAAGCATCTGCATTTACAGCAAAGTTGAGCAGGGCACGTCGCGACACTTTTGAATATATAATAGTATTAATATATATCCAGGTTAACCAGGTAAAATAAAAACCAAAGAACCAGTGATTTTTCAAAATTTATTTTAGAAAAGAAGGGGGCTTGCCGGGCCGGGCTTGCGCGCCTGAGTGAAGGTCTCTACTGTGTGCCTCAGTGAGCCCGTTCGTGTATCCTACTTACACCTACCCTACTTACGCCTAACGTTTGATGTTTCCGCATAGAGATAACAAAACTCAAAATCCTACTTACGCCTAAAGCTCAAAACTGAAATTCCTACTTACGCCTAAAATATTTCCTTGCAAAACTCTCATTCCTACTTACACCTAAAACGAAACCACTACCGTAATCCACTTACATATTTTCCCTTAATCACTTTGTACAGTGTTACAGTGCAATTAATATGTAGAAATAATAATCTGTATAAACATCTTCATTTAAATTCGGTGTACCATTTCGACAAATCGTGCTGCAGCAGCTTGTGTATTTAATTTAACTATAAACTGAAGAAATTACACATAACATTAAGACATGCGGTCGAACATCTATTCATGTATGTTTTCATTATATTATTAGAGGTTATAACACTTAGTGAGGAGAACCAACATCCAAGTACCCTCCTCTCCTGATTTGGGACAACGTATAAGTTAAATCATTGTAAGTCAATAGTCGAAGCTCAGTTGTCCTCCGACAGAATGAACTTTTGGGGAACAAAAATGTCTCTACTTTAGAAAATTTAAAATTTTTCAGATTTGCTGGAACATTTTAATCAGTTTAGTTAATTTTTCATTTGCAGGGAAAGTTGGAACGTTTTTCTAATAAAAAAAGTTGAGTCACAAATTTGCATTTTAGTTCACATCAGGTGGACACCCCCCCCCCCCTTAAAGAAAAATTGAACTTCCACAACAAAGTCAGAAAGTGGATACTGTAGATTTTAGGCTTAAGTAGGAATCCGAGTTTTGCGTAAACATTCTTTAGGCGTAAGTAGGAATGTGAGTTTTGCCAGAAAGAATTAGGTGTAAGTAGGAATTTGAGTTTTGAAAACGATTATGCGTAAGTAGGATAGGCGTAAGTAGGAGTAAGCAGACCGTTTTGTGTCAGAGTGAGACTGTTTGTGCCTCAGTGAGACTTGTGCCTGACTGAGACTACACCTGTACTACTAAGAACAAAAGCTTATAGTTAAACTCTAATTTATATTTTCTAGTTTTATAACAGGGAACATTATAGTCAATAATATCAAATTCAATAAATAAGCAATAAAATTCTATGGAAATACTTTTTATGACCAATTATGTATGTGCTTGCAATTTTCCATTAATAAAAGGGCGAGGTTAATAAACAGTAGCCATAAAACTATTTGTGAAAATTCTCATGATTATATCCTAATCCCATGGACACTAAATTTGCACAATTGTTTTCAAGTCAGGAGAAATAAAACCTTTATTTCTTTGGGAACCTCACTCAAATTGCAATAGGTTACCTAATTTAGTGGAGCTCTAAATCAGTTGCGAACAATATTCAAAAATTTATTTTATTTTGAGTTGATAATAGAGTTGATATTACTGACGATACTGATAAAATACGGGAGCAAAGGGGATCCAAAAGCTTGTAAATGACAAAATCGACGAAGAGAACTAGGGGAGCTCATCAGAGTCAGAACCTGAGCTGATTTTGAAAAACGAACAAAAAATTAAGAATGCAAACCTTCAAAGATTCTGTTTCAATGAACAAAGTATGCGTTCTTCAGTCAAACTCCACCATATCATCATAAAGTCTATACAAGCGAACAATGATGTAACAAAAACAAAGATTCTGCCATTGTCACGAACGAAAATTAATTTCCCCACTTTCCAACAAAAATTAAATAATTTTTTATAAATTCATACCTTGAATCTTTGTGATGTGGCCAATTAACCGCAAAAATGGTTTAGATTGAGAGAGTGTGCGTGTTGCCAAAGAGTATGCAAATGTTAACGTGTTCATGTGAACGTCTTACCAAAAAATTTTGTTTAAGAGCGCAGCTAACAAAATTCTAAATTAAGGTACAAGAGAGGAGGGTTTTGGCTTAAAAGTTTTGAAAAATACAATATTTATTTTATCAATTGATTTCAATCACGTGAATCGTGAAAGTTAAAAATATTCCCTTCGGCAATGCTTCTTGCAAAATGCAAATCTCCTTACCCTTGTAAACGAAGCTAAGTTAGGTATTTAAATCAATAATATTAAAAAAATTCCATCATTGACAGTTGCTGTAAACCCGGCTACTTATGATTTTCAGTCGAATTTCTAATTAATCAATTTTGTTTTAGCGGTCAACTAAGCTCAGAATTTGAAACCTTAACCTATTACAAATGTTGGATCTTTGCGTATTGATGAACAGTTTAAATATAGACCACAGGTCTGTAACGTCGTTCCAGACTTAAACAGAGACTAGCCTGAATAAATATTAGAGCTTCACAGATTAAATATCTGCCTCTAATTTCTGTAATTTCCAGAAAATGAAACCATAAAGTGTGTAACGCTCTGGTGACGCTTTGATGGATTTAAAATTTTGAAAAAATAATTTCATAAAACTTAACCAGCGGGAGGTTGGCTTGGGATTCTGTGAGACAAATTTCTGAAGTCTGTCTGGGAATAGTTGAATTTTAATTACACGAGGCAACATATTATGGATGGAGAGACGCTTTTACCCTAAACTTGACACCTTTTGGCCTAAAATGTTTACTGGTGGAAACATTAAATTTGTGGAAATGATACAACTTCAAAGCAGGTGGTCCAACTGGTCCAAGGTTCGGACCAAGTTCCACGACAGCTAATGTGATTCTCAGACAGAGTCCTTTGATTAATGCATCCAATATGAACAAACTTTCACTAATAGAAAATCAGAAAACCATTTTAAATCTATACCCTTCCCAAACTTCAATTCGAATGGTTAAGGAAAAGCAAGTGTTTTACATACATCAAACTTATATACCCCGTCAAGCAAGGTTGGGTACTGGCCTGGGCTGGGAGTCTACCCGAAATCAAAAAAGGGCTCCCCTAAAAAATTCCAAAATATACGGGGATTTATTCCAAGAAGAGCAAAAATCCGTTATTTTTAAGAAACTTTAGCCAAAAATGCATGTAAAAATAAAATTTTAACAGATTTTTGAGCTTTTAAGAAATAACAAAAATTTATTGGCCTACTGAGCAGTACCTTACAACAGTGCAACGAACAAGAAAAAGATATTGTCCAAACGTTAATGTGACGTGAATTCACGTGAAGTGATTTACATAAAATACAGTAAGGAGCTACAGTAACAGACCTTCTGTGTGAGAGAATACAACTACATGCTCAAGTCCATGAATTAAAATTATCTAAAATGACCATCTGTTTTTCGCATTTTCACCAAATGTGCTCCTAAATTTTCACAATTTTATAATCTTACACAATCTTGAGACAGCAAAAATGGTCATAAAATCGCTATAAAACCGAGTCTACGAAAATTTATATTTTAAGAACTGTAGATTTTGAACCGCGAAATCTGATAAAAATCGCATAAAATTCAAAATTTGTCGGAAATTGCGCCCTTGAGAATGATTTTACACAGTGTCGGCATTTTGAGGACCTCTTCAAAGAAAATACTGACTCAGGTATTGCATAAGGCATTGACTGTTAAAACTAAACAGACCAAGCATGATTTCATCTGGATGCTGTGCATTCTTAACAATAAGCAGACGGTAAATATGAAAGTTTAAAGATCTAATTAAATTGCTTATGCGAAAATAAAAACTAAGTGAACAGAAATTCTCCAACAAACTTATAAATGAAAGGTCTTAGTAATAAATCAAACTACAAACTTTATATCAACAGCTAACTGTTAAATCCAGCAAATCCTTTACATAATCTTACAAGGAATAAGGAGTGAAATTAATGTTACAGTTACATTGGCATACAAGACCTTTTAACCTTTATGATACAAAGCTAAGCCGATCTGTCGTTAGACTACTATCTAAATATTTACGGAACTACTTAAGTGAAAAATACACACTTCGGCTTAAAGAAAAGCCAGCTACTAGAAGTATTAATTAGACAAATCTTGAAATTTGAGAATCCTCTTAGCATGAACTTTGTTCCTTTCTTACAAAAGTGTTGCTTTGTGTTAATAGGTGAGGTGTCACGCTAAATACAAAAAGTTAACTTCTTCATAGAAAAACAAAGTTTGCAACATTGTAAAATGTAAAACTTAATCTATGATTTAGAAATCCGTAAATTGCTGCTTCTAATATTGGAAACCATTTTGCTGTATCTTGTTCCTGAAAAATTTACGTTAGAAAAATTCACATTTTGATTAATAATTATTTTGCCAAATAAAAGTTCAGCGATAAAATACAGTAATTGGGTGATTATTTGGTATGCGCACACCTTACAAATCCGGAGGCATACGCTAAAATGCATCAACTTCGGTATACGCACACCTTACAAAACAGTTCTCTACTCTATATTTCCTATTATTTTCTGGTCAGTTTTCATGTTTATTGTTTATTTCAGAATAATTTCTGGTTTATTGCAGTTCACAAGTTTTCCAATTATTGAAATTATCTAATTCAAAGCATCGAAAAACAGAACACTATAAAAAACTAAAATTCCAAGTTTGGTATCTCATTTAAAATTTTTGGCAAAGTCGAAAACAACTACAGGTTTCAGTTTCAGAAAACAACTATAGTGCCGGTCTTGTTATTTTCGCAAATATTCGTATCTTCGCGAAGACATTCGGCACCAAAAATTTTGATGAGTGTTCGCGAAGGGGCGAATAAAGATTTATTTGCGTATTTAGTATTCAAACCAGGAAACTCTTCCTTCCTACTTTTACTATTCGAGACGCCGGTAGAAAATACAAGTTATTTTGGGGAAAATGCAAGAAGCTAGTGACTGGCCACATAGAAACATTCTTTTAGAGAACTACAAAAATTCCTGCAATTTCTACTCTTTTAAGAAACTGTTAATGGTTGGAGCTTAGCCACCTCATAGATTTGGTGCTGATCTTTATCTTGCTAATTACTATTATCATTATCATAGATTAAATTATTATTAAATCATTAAATTATAATATTAGAAATCATTATTTCAAATGAATATTTTGCTTGGTATTAAACAGTTACATATGAACCCAATAAACAAGAAATAATTGCAAACTGACTAGAAGATAATAGGAAATATAGAGTAGAGAACTGTTTTGTAATGTGTGTTAGAGATGAGCATTTCGGCCCGTCGGCCCGGCCCGGCCCGCGGGCCGGGCCGTGCCGGGCCGACATCCATTGGTTAGCGGGCCAGCCGAGAAATTTTTTAACAACAGGCCAGAGCGGGCCGAAACGGGCCGGTTCGACTCTAAAAAAAGTTGTCAAATCACTAAAATTAGCATTACATTTACTCATTCAGGTTTTTTGCAGCAAAATTTAACACTTCGTAGCATAATTTAGCGTTTCCATTCCAGTATTCACTAAAGCCTTTGAAATAATATTGTTAGTTAAATTTTCGAAGTTTTCTTTTGCCGGGCCGGGCCAAATTTTGGTAGTTTGCGGGCCGGGCCGAAAAGTTTTGATAGAGGGCCGGGCCGGACCGAGAAAGATTTTGGAGCGGCCGGGCCGGAGCGGGCCGAAAAAGTCCGGCCCGTGCTCATCTCTAATGTGTGCGCATACCAAAGTAGATGGTTTTGGGAAAATTGTTATTTTGTAAGGTGTGCGCATACCGAAGCAGATGCATTTTACCGTATGAAACGAATTTGTAAGGTGTCTAGAGGCCTGCATTACGGCCCGCGGCCCGGCCCGGCCCAGCCCGCGTACCGGGCAGAGCGGGCCGACGGCCAAATTTCACGGGCCGGACCGGGCCGCGGACCGAAGCTCACGGGCCGGGCCGGGCCACGGGCCGAGTTTCCGGCCTGCTCCCATTATTTTTGCGAGATTTTAAGAATAATAGCTCAAATGTTTAGCTTGAAAGATTTTTGTGTTTCCTGATCATGTTTCGTACACATTGACACAGCTTTTCAGGAATTAGTTACAGCATTTTCATTTCATAAATGTTACTGTTTTTATTTAAATTAAATTGTCGATTTAGTTGTTAAATAAATGCTATGTCTTTCAAATTTTAACGTAATCAGTATGCTTATGCTCATTTCTTTATTCGTGCTAAGGTACTCAAACAATTATGATGCCAGATGCTGTAAAGCACAACTCTGTGGTTCAAAACATTCGGAACAACCACAACAACAAACTGTTAAAATTCGGAAAAAGCAATTTAAATATTTAATTGCCAAAGTTGGTGCTCAAAAGTAATGTCAAATCTCTCAATTCATTAACGTAATTTTTGCGATTAGAACATAAAAACTTCTAACTGAGTTTTAATTTAAATATGGAATTTTTTGCAATTTTACGCTTTCAGAAAAAAATTAAAAATTTCGCGGGCCGGGCCGGGCGGGCCGAAAAATGTGACGGGCCGGGCCGAGCGGGCCGAAAAATTTGACGGGCCGGGCCGGGCGGGCCGAGAAAAATATTTTACGGGCCGGGCCGGGCCGCAAAAATTCGGCCCGTGCAGGTCACTTGCGCATACCAAAGTAGATGGTTAGAAACTGGAGAATTTTGTAAGGCGTGCGCATACCAAACAATCACCCAGTAATGGTTTGCAGCATCGAAGGCAGCAATTCTCGGGCTTTCTAACGATCAGCTTCCGCAGCTTAATCCTGCAGTGTTTTTGCTATCTCCAGTAACATTCTCTTAAAGCTAACGCTAGCCAATTTTCTTATGGAAGGTTTACTTGGTATGATCTGAAAATGCTTTACGAGAAAAGTAGGAGCTAGTTACATAAAGTATATCATAAAAACTTCAGAAATTGTATTGTGTAACATATTATAAAATGAATCATGCAGCAATAACATACCCTTAACAAAATTACCTAAGCACGGTTTCATGCAATTTTGAATTTCTCAAATAAATTTGGAGTTCACCTGTCACAAAACGTGTCCAGTCAGCCATCAAAAAATAGAAAATTTTCAAACAGGAGTAATTATTTCTAATCAATCCTTTTCTGGAGTTGTCGTAGTTAGTGTCGTAGTCAAAATACAAATAACAGAATTGTAACCAGACCATGGAAGCAAACAGTGGGTTGTGAGGTTGGCCAATTCCATTAGCTGAGTTAGAATTAAAAAAGCAATTATTTAATTGGATTTGATAAATCTGATGTTTCAGTAATTCATTCAATAAATTTAATGATTTATTTATTTAAATTTTCTATAAATTGTCAATAAATAAGAGTGTTCAGATTATTTCACCGTAGCCAGAATTACCACAAGAGCAAGCTATCCATTTATTGAGTCATCAAAATTATTCAATCATTAAAACTAAACGGACTCACTCATTAATATTTTATCAATAATTTTAATATTTGATTAACGTAGAATAGGACGTCCTGTAGCATAAGTTGCTCGTAATTCCCAGGGGATTTCCAACAGTCAGCAACGATCACGAATGTTTGTTTAACAGTTAGTTTAAATTTTGACAGCCCATTAATTTTACATAGCTGGATAAATGAATACTTTCTGAACGCATAAAGTTGTTTCTAAATAATAACAATGCTAACTTTAATTTCATTGAAACTTTGCCATTATTATTGACATCCGCAGAGATGACATTGATGTTCACTGAATAACCGAAACGGCAATTAATATTTACAAAAATGGCATAACTAAAAAGGCACCTATAGTTCTGAAAAATACTGAGTGGTTTGGGAAACTGCATGGCACAAACGCGCAAAAAAGAGGGATAAGTTTTGAAAGGCTTGGTTCTGCTTTTCTGTCATTTTCCATGAAAATGGAGGAAAACTGACATTAGAAGCAATCCTAGCATGATTAACATTGAGAGGTAAAAATCACTTCAAATTCAATCAAGTCTCCAAGTTCTGTCAGGAACAGGGATTCCGCTAAAATTACTCGGTTGACTTTTAAAGTGATTGGTTTTAAAAGGTTCAAGAAACCTTAGCTTAAACGAAACCTGGCTTTGTACACACAAAAAAGCTTTTATCATGTACACATGAAAAACTCACTTATGGTCCGCTACAAATCCTACCAAAACTGACAATTGAACTAAATAAACATTGAATTATTCTGAAGCTCAAAAATAAATCAGCTTTCCTAAATACCAGTCTAAATCCACGAGCATCAAAGTATTTTAATTAAAATCACAGTTGATTATCATTTGAGGGGAAACATGTAAAAGATTAAAGACCAATTCACACTTATTCTGTCGCCTGGACCGGTCAGTACAAAAAGGTCAAGTAGCCGTCGTTTCTATCCTTCGCCTCAAAAGAAAGGCAACCCTAAAATTCCATCTGTAAACAGTTTATATGGGGGGGACTTGTAAACAAAGAAATAACTAATCTAAGAAAAAGAAAAGACAGATATAATTGAAAGTTGAACTTTCAACTATTTAAAAAGGTACGATTAAAAGATATTTATTAGTGATAGTTTAAATTAAGCCTAAAATGCGGGTGTAACTATCTAAAAATTCAATTGAACACTTTTATATAGTAAACCTATCAGAAAATTAGTGAAAATTCTTACGAAAAGAAAAACCTGTGTATGACTGATCCATTAAATGGTCACTCAATAGAGACACTGATACAGTAATGTACGGTACTGACTTGTCATGATTTATGATAAATGAGAAGAGCTTTCATATTAGAATAAAAGACAATACATGGATACAAAAATTTAGATCAAACAATAGCTTCTGAATTTTATCCCCACCCGGACGCGACATTGAGGCGTCACTTTATGAGCCAAGAATTGGGCTAATTTTTCTTTGAGGATGGGAGACCCCAATTCTGCTCACTTTTGAAAGGGCTCCCCTGGTTTTACTTTGTCTTGAAAGTTTTACCTGGTGCCAGACAGGCGTAATATAAAATTTCCTTGATGAAAACAAAATGGAAAAACATTTAGAAACAAGCCGGTACCTTTAAATACTTGAAACATTTTTTGTAAACAATGGTCCTTACAAGAACAACATTTTTTGCACTTTATTGTTTCATTCAATCAGAAAATAAGAATTGCCTGCTTTATCAGCATGCTGATTGCTGGTTACTCATGATTTTATGGAGCTGTGCAGGCAGGGGACAAGTACTACTAAATATAGACGGACATTAGTTTTTACTAAAAGGATTTCCAAATTAACAAAGTTTTTAACACTTGCAAACATGTAATTTTGAAAACCTAAAATTTGCCATTTCGTATAAACATTTAAATGATCCAATTGGGCAGCTAAAACTATGATAAGAAGGAGCAATTAAGAATACCTGCTAATCAATTTATTTTATGAAATGAAATTGACATTTTTTCCTCGACGGGAATAATTTTCAATTTTTGCAATCAGAAGATTGTCAAATCAATTTCCTAGAAAATGTATTCATTCGAATAGTCGTCTTTTACCATAAACTTATGTGTAAAGTTAGCATGATCCGTATCGTTGCTCCCGATTGCTGCTCATTACCTTGATAAGGCTATGCCTTTTTGAATGCTTCGTTACACAAGCTGGATAATCTCAATAAATATTAGGTTTTATAGTGGCTTCTGAAAGCAACCATGGGTTTGGTGAATCTTGGGGGGTCCTAATACAACCATAAATACTATGAGGAAGGCCTATTTAGAGGATTCCAGAAGCGGAAAATCGGTTATAAATGCGCACTTTTGTTCCTTCTGGAAAGGATTTGCTACGCATGAAATCTTCGGATAAATAGATTTATGGCGGCGCAAAATGTTGAAAATAAATTATGATACTTGGATCTCATGCATATACTAGGCTAGCGAACGAGGTTTAAAATTGGGAAACTTTCGAGATGTTGACTTTGCATAAAATTTATTTGTTTGTATTCATACTTTTTGATAATGATGTGGCAAACTTTGCCAAGAAAATTTCACAGCGATAGTTAGGTAATTCCTCATAAATTTTTAAATTTTTAAAATTTTTAAAGCCGGTGAAAAAGAGTTTTTCACCGGCCGAGAACAGACCCCAGGAACGGCGGTCCGGCCGGTCGGTGCCACTTCTCGCCGGCTATCCAAAATACAAGTAAAATGTTAGATATTCGATAGTTTTCGAGGCAGATTTTAGCAAGTTTTAGGAGATAACCACTCTCACTGGCTTGTCGCCCGCACCGTAGTTTAAAGTAACGTCAGGTCGCAGGTTAGGCTTTTCTGTGACGTGCGGCGTTGCTTCGAATACATAATCCAATGTTCTGCTCACTGGGGATAAGCGGTTGAATAGAGGTTGAAGAATTTGAGGGAATTTCACTGAAATGGTAGGGTCTGGGTAAAATCCGGCCCCGGCCCCGGCCCACCTGGGTAAAATCCGGCCCCGGACCCGGGTAAATGGTATGGTGGTCGTCTCAGGTGACGCTTTGCAAAAATTTCAATGTCCTAAAAATTTGCAAGTAAGCAGCAGATGTCAAGATAAGATAATGTAAATGTTCTAGTTACTGTAGTGGACGGACATCAAGAAGAAGGTTATTAAAATCCAAAGTTGCTCATACACGTAGCAGCTTATCCCCCGAAGGGTGACGAAAGGTGACAGCGTCACCTGAGACAGTCATAGCTTTAAAAGTTATGGAAAAGATTCAGCTTAATTGCTTAATTTCTCATGAGTTGTCCTAATTTGTGTAAATTTTCATTCGGTGAACTATGTATGTTAATTTATGCTTCTGAAAATTTTTAATCATAGGCGCTCCGCCAAAATGTTTTGGGAGGCTCATTAATATCATAATATCATGAGGTTTCCAAGCTATTATTTAGCTTTCTGATTTACGAAATCTTGAGCTTTTTGCAAAATCGTGCATTCAAGCTTTCTGTCTTTCACTATTTCTCGAATTAGCATCCAATTATAATTTGTGGAGCACATGTGCAAATTTTACTGTCAAAATTATCAGTTACAAATAACAGTTAACACTCTTTAAAAGTGTATAATTAAAACTCCTAGCGTTTAATTAGCTGTGAACATCTGCAGGTATAAATGTTTCTATGGAAAGAAGAAAACGGTTAGTGCAGAATTTAGTCAACTCCAATTTCGCTAAATCTCCAGGAGGGGGACATCCGAATTTGCTGTGTTTAAGGTCTCCTGTTTTACATGGGCAGGTGTTTACATAGGGAGGGTGTCTTTTCTCTCTGAAAGTCACAAAATGGGTAGATTTGAGAGGTCCTCCTGCTGGTTATAGGGTCATCAAAATTGTTGACAGAAGCAGATTTTACCGGCCCATTGAACTCTGGACCTGCTTAGAGGAGTATTTGCTACAAAGAAGGTTTTAAAGGATTCTTTGCAACAAATGATTTCCATCTCATCCATCGCTAACATAGTCAAAAGAGGAATTTATGAATGGGATTAGTTTCAGGTGGTCGAGGAGACGGACCCTATTTAAAAGCTTAAGAGGGGTTCAGATAAAGAATGGCGGATCCGAAAGGCGTGACTTTGCATAGGACTTTGGATTTTGCTACTGTTTACTAACACAGCTAATAAATCGGAAAGATATAGTTTGGACAAAAGATTAACTCGCTGAAGTGCAGGTGTGCCTTCTGGACATATAAACATGTCAAGTTATTTGGTTTATAGATTACATGTTTTATAATTATACTTACTGTATCATGCACTTGTGATTTTTAATAATACCTGCAACTGTTAAAATAAAGCACACGTACACTTGTAATTACAATAGCTAACCTTACCATAGCTAAGCATGATTGGGGTCTCTTGCGCAATCCCTCCCAGCCCTAACTTTTGATTTTTTTGACCAATAACTTTGAAATTTTCTGTGGGTGCATACTGGAGGCTGATGAATTCAAAAATTTAAAAAAGTTTTTGTTTGGAAAGGGGGGACCAAGGCGAACCAAAAAATTTTTTTAAAAACGTTTTGCTGAAATCTTGCATACACGGGTTTTAGAGGGCGCTAAGCACGAATCTGAAATCCGTTTTTCGATTCAGCTTTTCGTTAGCTCAGAATAAGCTTACATGTTAAGCTTACATCTTTAGCTTATACTGAGCTAACGAAAAGCTGAATCGAAAAACGGATTTCAGCTACGGCCTCAAAACCCCTGTATGCAAGTTTTCAGCAAAATCTTTTCAAAACATTTGTCGGTTCCCTTGGTGTCCCCCTTACCAAACAAAAATTTAAAATTTTTAAAAATTTTTTAAAATTTTAAAATTTTTTAAATTTGTGAATTCATCAGCCTCTAGTATGCATCCACAGAAAATTTCAAAGTTATTGGTCAAAAAATTCATAAGTTAAGCGGGCTGGGGGGGATTGCGCAAGAGACACCATGATTGGTTCAGTAAAACGGCGAACGTTCGCCTCGCCGCTTTTAAACGTGAGAAGTATAATGCAGTGGAAGACATACAAAAACCTGTACAGAACATGGAAGCAAAGGTTAGCGTCCTTATATAAACCTCGGGCTGCGAGCCCTGCGATATAACGGCGAAACAGCCAGGAACAAGCGTCAATCAAACTAGTGCCCTCTGCATTTGCTTGCGTCGACTACATCATCAGACAACTTCTATTACCTGCATTAAAACAAACCTGCTGTGACAGATCGACAGGGTACCGACAGGTTGACACTAATCAGGAAAAGGAAGTAGTCGGTTATTAAAGTTGTTAATACATTTATGAAATTATAACAGCAGTGTGATTCCTATCAATCAAATACTTTTCAGTCATTAATTCAAACACTCCAGATCTCCCGCATGAGAGAAAATAGAAAACGTCGAATTTATGCTAAATTTACCAAATTTTCCCTTGAAAACTGTTATCTTGTCAGTAATGCATCATTTTATCAAGAAGATTTCTTCAGCATACTCAATAAATCTGTTTTACCCCTTTCCGCTCAAAATACCACCAATTTCCTTAAAGGCATGCATTCGAAAAATTTGACAGAAAAATTACTTCCATGTCAAAAATTAAAGCCACAATCCAACTTGACAAAGACACTTTTATTAGCAGAAAAACTTTGAAACAGTGACAGACAGCTCTTAAGACAAAAGTTAACGTTTGAGGTCAGAAATGTTACTTTAGTTAAACTCCTTCCTACTTGCAATATGTTGCGGTTTTCCAGATAAAATCGCATTAAATTAACTAAATTAAACTTCCCAGTCTACACTTCTTTCTATGAAAAAGAGTGCCAGCCAACCTGAAAACTACCGCAAAATTGAATTTCTTTTCTGGCCACTCAAATTATTTCTGGAGATTGATGTAATCAAGCGACGGAAAAATGATGGAAAAAGTCCTAAACTAAAATATTTCCACCCCAAAAGTGTTAAAATTAAGTTTAAGCTGATATCTAATGGAGATGGAAACGAACATCCAAATTTAGTCATAATGGGGATCTGAAGCATGGCTCGTTGACACGAAAGTTCTTTCCTCCTAGCCTTTAGGCTGAAATGGGTTAGTCCGGGTCGTAAACAATCATTTTAAATTCATTGGAAATAAGGGAAACTATTTAATAATGCAGGACTTACGGAAGTATCAAATATCTCCAAAATCTGCTTTCGACTTCCCCTCCTCCTCCTGCCCCCTCTTGGGAGAGTGTGTGCCCGCACCAATTTAATGAAATTTAATTTAAAGTATCACTAAATTTAACTGAAACAAAATTAACAGATTCAGCATATGTCTGCCTATGTACAACTTAACATGATCAGTCAGTTCATTCATTGTCGAGTTAGACTTTAGGATTCCTGCCCACAACTTCAGAGCATTTTTATGCTCTTTACAATGACATAAAAATTGTTGTATAGACTACATTCCTACGAATTTTTGTATTTTGCACCAATTTCTATATCATTGGAAAGAGCAGAAAAAAAGCTACATAGTTGAGGAATTAGTTTTTAGTTAACCTAACTAAATCCATAATTAATTAATAAAATTAACTATGGTGGACCAACCAACGGGGAAATTGAAGCTAATTAGCGAATCAGCGTCCAGCGGGCAGACTTGCATTTATATGAAAGTGAGCATTTAGTGCAAACTGCAAACCAGGTCCCCTCGGAAGTTGTAGGGGTACGAGGGGGTCCAGAATTAACGCGCCGAGCCGAGCATGCCTATGTAGCATGCCTAGTAAGTCGTGTAAGAGTTTCATACTCTTATCTGTTATGTAATCTAGACAGTTTTCAGATAGCTGCAATTAGTGTTTTAGAGCGGCCGCGGCCGCCGGGCGGAGAAAAATGTCACCGGCTGGCCGCCGGCCAACGGCCGGCCGTTGGCCGAACGGCCAGACACTCAGCCGGGCCGGCCACTAGCTAGACATATTTTTCAGTGTTTGAAGGCAATCTGAGCTAGAAAGTAGCAAAATATTTGTATTATGCATTACAAAGGCAATCGAATCGATTTTTGCTTTATATATTTGGAAAAAGCTCACATTCAGTCTTGGATTTGTTTAGGTAAACATTTGCTGCTCTGCTCAAATTGTTGTGTTAACTACAAATATTTGTGTTAAGCCGGCGGCCAGCCGCCGGCCAATAGCCGGCCGGCGGCTGAACGGCCGGACGGCCAACGGCCGGCCGCCGGCCGAACGGCCAGACACTCAGCCGGGCCGGTCACCGGCTCAAAAGCCGCCGGCCTGCCGGCGGCCGGCCGCCGGCTTCCCGGCCGTTCTAAAACACTAGCTGCAATAGAAATTAGAGTACACCAAACGGACTAAGCTTATTCGGTTCACATTTGTAATGCAGCTTTTATTAAGCTTTACATGTCAAAGTCACAACGTCAGCTTATATACTGTATGTAATGTATCTAGGGCTAAGAAAATCACAAGCAAAAGAACTTGGAAGCAAAGACGAATAAATCGCATACATAAATTAGCAAAACCCTGTCAGTGACAACTTGTTAGAAATGAGAAGATAATGAAGCGATCTGAATATTCCTTGATTTGGACTTTCACACACACAATCGCGGATCAGCCACAACTGTTATTAAATTGTAAAATTTATTTTTCAGTTCGCAAGAATGGACCAAATTTGTTTTTGATTCACATTTCCTTTATATCATAAAATTAAAGCTTACAACTTAAGCTTAATTGGAAAGCTATGTCAAATTTGTATTTTCGAACCAGAAAAACATTGCATCGTTTTAATGATGTCGAGTTGATTATGCATATATATTTTAGTATTATCTGTAGAATATTCAATTGAACCTTTTGCAAGCCCAAGCACATAGTTGAAGTGGCACTTTTTCATTTGGAAGTAAATGGAAAATAAGCTAATAAATTTGAATGCCAAATGGACCGAAAAAGCAACTACCTCATCCAGCTTAAGGGGTCACTTTTTTGCCGATTTTGCTCATTTTCACATATTTTGTAGTCCCCATGGGTCCGCGAAACAAGACAAGAGCGTTTTGCGAAATATTGCTTCTATCGTTCTGTACAGGCCCTCAAAGGTGACCTCGACATGTGTTAAACATAGGAAAATGAAAAAGTTAGGTTAAAAAGTTTGTGGCAGAAAAATTTTTCGCTGTATAAGAGTCAGAGCTCTGAAACCTTTTCAGAACCATTAAGGACATATTGTAGAGAGCAGCTATCTCCTCTGAAGCGATTCTGTTGAGTATTGGATTTTTGGCGAATTTTTAAAGTCAGAATTTTGGAAAATCGGCCATTTTTGGACCATGAAAAACAGGATCTACGGTACTCCTTTGCTTGTCCTGAACAATTGGCAAAAGCCACAGAAACGGCCAATAGATAGCTGCACTCTACGCATAAAACCACGTCTTATGAAAGTACTCGCACGTTTCTATCATCTACAGAAAAGCTCAAAAAACTTGCCACAAAAACAGCAAATTTTGCCAAAAATGGCCATTTTTCATAATTTTCACATTCGTTTGATAATTTCTCACTCATTATGTGGCAAACATCACCAAACTTGGCAGATTAATTAATATATCCATGTCTGTCACATAATGTGGCCAAAACAAATGCGTCAATATTGAACATGACTGCTGTGGCGGCACCTTTGATCTTTATAGGTGAAAAATGTCAATTTTAAAATTTTTCCAAATATAGACAAATTGGGTATCAATCGATGGCGAATGCAATGAGGAGTAACTTTCCTCATAGAACCATGGGTGTAAAACGTCTGTCTGTCTGTGTCTGTGTTTGTGCAAGATAAAACGGTTAAAGTTATACTGGGCAGTCCTGCAAGGTTAGGTCAGTGCATCACTCAAGCATGCATTATGAACGCCTGGATAGCTGGCCATGAGCCACGTCTGCACTTAAATATTAACTTAGTAAAGGCTTTAATTTGGTGTATCGGTTAACCCTGTTTTCGGTCGCGTTTGGTCTCCACCTGATCTTGCAGGGCTCATCACCGGAATATTCAAGTTTTCCGGCTTTGAACCTGAATAACTCTGTCACAGTTTGATTTCGAACGCTCATATTCTAAGTTATTTTTGAGAACATATGGGGGCATATTATATGTGAAAATGAGCGAAATCCGTGACTATCGATTTTTTACCAAAGTGACCCCCTCCTAATGTGTCAAATGTGATTTCTGAGTTCTATGGATAAGCATAATGCTAAATGCAAAGTAAGCTGAAATAATACCGTTCGTTCTATTCTAAATAATCGACACAATAACCGCAGAAGAACTATTCTACAAACAGACAAGAGCAAAGCTTTTCTTACCAGTGCAAATTCTGAAAATGCAAGATAAGGCTGTTTTCTTCAACAGTGTTAAAATGTAGACTGACAGCTCAAAGTCAATGAAGGCGCTGTGAACAATTTGCAGTCCTTTCCCATTCTATCAATTAGAAATTAAGCCCTAAGAGGACCAATTAGACGTACAGAATAAAATTTTCATGCTAAGAAAAAGCTAAGTATACACACAAGTAGATTGAGCATGACATATTTTCTTGTGTTTGGTACTAGAAGGCGCCTTGGCATCAAATTTGGTTAATTGTTTATGGAGAGGCGAAAGGTCTAAACCTGATTAGCGTGGAAAGCTCTAATTCAATTGGCGGGATAACGAGTTGTTTATCCAGAAGCTATCTTTCTTGTAGGCTATTCCTGTTGATAGGGATCGGACCCTTTTATTTCCACACATCCGGCCAGCCAGCCAGCTATACAAGTAAACAATAGCTATGTGTACACAAAACGGTAACCACAGAAATATTGACTATCAATTACAAAATTTCATTCATTAAATTCTTTAAATTTAAATTATTTCTTTATGATTCATTAAATCGAAGCAATGAGGAAAACCCAGACAACGAGAAAGTATCTGCAATTTATCAAAACAAGACTTCTACCGATTGATCTCAGGAATGGTACATATATAAATAGTTTCGGCATGTCTGTGCTTCATACTTTTTTACTAATTCGTTTGATTTACAGGCGGTCGCGCTATTACTTTCTTCTACTCAATACAGTCATTTGATGTGCCACAATCCGGCAAACACTACGGCGAATCCTATTCAACCCCGCTGATAAAATTGGCAGCATCGTTACTTAAACGATATACTGACTGATATCCGAGCCATAGTAACCCATTTTTATTTTCAAAATTTTACTGAGGCATATAGACGTCGACATTTTTAGATATACTTTTATTTGTACATGCTATATATAATCAGTAAAGATTTTAATGGTAGGCACACGGATATGCCTATATACTGATAAAGATCATATTCATATTTATATCGAACTCAGTAAAATCGCCGATTTCGAACACGTTCCTTCCCACGTCCGCCCAGTACGAGTCATAATGCCATTGTTGCAAAAGCTGCCACAAGGAAAAAATAGAACATAAATCGATAGCTTGGAATTGAACCACTACTAGCTGAGGTAAGTGGAGTGGTTAGGCTTCCATCAGCTTCATTGTCTGTATCTAATGCTTTAGTCTCCGTGGGGGAAGGTGTATATTTCTGTGGAAAAGTGTAGGGAGGACTAGTGGAGACACCGGGAGGAAGAGTTGTTGTTGAGGGCGCTGGAACCCTCAACTCAAACTCGTCCATGGCTGGTTTAAGCGCCAAATCTGCTGCCTTTTCTCCACACGTGAGCAGGATGCTGTCGTACATACAGCGTGCTGTTGATGTGCCAAAACTGTAAATAAATCGAACTTATACAAAAAACTGAGTTTAACGTTAACTAACGATGTAATTGATTAATTTTACGTACAGAAGAAATTTAATTTGGAGACTCCAAGATGTAATTTATAAGAGAATAAAGTTTATAACAAAAATTGTTAGACAATACTAAAATGACAAAGTCTGCATCCCGAAGAAATGGATGGACTTACTTTCCCATGAGAGCATTGAATACACCGGGCAGACTGAGTCCTTGTTCAGACTTTTTGCTGTCTAAAAAGCTTTTAATCAGGCCGGAATTTGGATCCATTTCACTCAAACAATGATCAAAAGTAACCGCCTGGAGCAGTGCTGCAGCGTAGCACTCAGTGTAAAGATCAAGAGCTGAAATATGTATAATAAATCAAAGTAGTGAAACTTCAAGCTTAAAGTAGTTTTTTGTAAAAACTAGCAGGCACTTAGTATTAGATAAACTTTTAACTCAAATCAAGTTACCAAACCCATACTGTGGGGCGTGGGCACGTTCATTAGATCGTGTGCTTGGGACGGCGGGAAGGGGTACCCATCCCCTCCCCGGGTCCCGGGACTCCCCAGAATTCGTATTTTTGGGTTTTTGAACAAAAGAATCGGACATATCTGGTTATTCAGTGGGTTTACCTAATGTCTTATCCTGCGCATGTCTGGTTACAAACCTCTCAGCACTTTCGTTAGCAACAAACCAAACTATTTATACTCAGTTCTTCCTAGTCAGCTTCAGTATGTTGGACCTTTTATATGCTGCATATACCTTATACCTTTTATATATTTATACCTGCCAATGTTTTTCCTCCGTCATAGCACCATGTCACAAACACCTTGGCTACTGCAATCAGCATGCTCCGTGTCGTCTTGTCCGTATCCAGGGCGCAGCCGGCTAGTGCCTTCGAAACACAAGACGTCGAGGGAGTGTATTTGCTAAAGCGAAGAAAGTACAAACAACAGACTGCACAGGTAACAAACGAAATATTATCGTACTGCAGTCTGCAGAGAGCAGTACTTGTACCAACAGCGGATTCTGGGATCAATACTCAATCCTATTTATGGAATTCCGTTTGGCGACCAACACATCAACTGTCGAATTTTCATATTTTGCAAACAAAATAAAGTTGAACTATTGCAAGCGGAAATATATATATGTTACGGGCAGATGAATAAATTGGACACTTCTGAAAGTGTCCAGACAGATAGATAAATTATGCATGTGCGCAGACAGATAGATAAATTCTTACAATTATCGCATTCTGTCCGGACAGATGAGTAAATTATCTATGTGTCCAGAACAAGGTTGGACAGATGCGTAAATTCTTAAACTAAGAAGTAATAATGGAGAATATTTGTGCTTATAGCTGTTATTTAACTTTAGTATTATTCTTTACTTTATTTTAAATAGTTTATTCATTGTTCTAAAGCTTGTTATTATATTTTATTAACTTGATTGATTAAATGATTGATTAAATTTTAAAATATCCTATTTGATTTTGTTAATTTTATGTATTATTACATTTATTTTATGTACTTATTTGTATGTAATTACCATTAAAAGAGATTAGGCAATACGTATATATTAAAATTAATTAACAAATAAATAAATTAGCGATCAATAAGTGGAACGATATCCAATAAATGCTATGTAAAATTAATTAAATCAAGTAACAGATTTAAAGTTTAGTTAAATATAAGCTAATAAATATAGTAACAAGTTTTAGAACAATGCATAAACTATAAAAAATAAAGTGACGAACAGTACTGAAGTTAAACAACAGATATAAACACAAATATTCTGCACTATTAGTTCTTAATTTAAAAATTTGCGCATCTGTCCAACATTGTTCTGGACACGTAGATAATTTACTCATCTGTCCGGACAGAATGCGATAATTGTAAGAATTTATCTATCTGTCTGCGCACATGCATAATTTATCTATCTGTCTGGACACTTTCAGAAGTGTCCAATTTATTCATCTGCCCGTAACATATATATATATATATATGTGTGTGTGTGTGTGTGTGTGTGTGTGTGTGTGTGTGTGTGTGTGTGTGTGTGTGTGTGTGTGTGTGTAATGCGTCTATCAAAATAACGGAGGTAGGCGGTGTGCAGAGAAAGTGCTAATTTAAAACTTTTTGTAGCAGATTCTTTACAAATTAGAGCTAATTTATCGTTATCTGCAAGACAATTAGTGCTAATAACGATTAAAAACAAAACTTTTTGGAACTAAGTTAGAGTTAACTTTGTCAATTTTATCACCAATAAAAGCTGAGATGCCAGAAATTTTGTATTAATTTATTTCATTCGCATGAGTTATTATCACTATTTTTGCGCTAAAATGTATGAAATTAGCACACAATTTGTATTAATTCATTTTATCAAGTTTTGATGATCAGCGCAGTTTTCTCCAACCTCTACCCTGTGAATATTAGTGCTTTCTTGCCTTTTAGGTTTACTGTCTGTAATTAGTGTAAAATTAAATTGTATTTTAATATGCTTGTTTTATAGAATTAATATACTGTCCTGATTATTTTCAGAACTCAGTCAGTCTCGTTAATATGTAGGAATCAGTGATATTTATATTCAAACAGCATTTGATAGGACATTTGATTGTTTAATTAATGTCAAATCACAAAGAACGTTGTGTAAACACTCTCTAACAGTGTTTTCCACTTTATTTCAAGGTCATAAATTATGAATATCATCTATGATTACATAGGTACAGTTATTTTATAACGCAATAAATAGGGAGAAAGATTAGTCGGTGACACCTGGATATAGATAAAAAGGTTATGTTGATGTTTCTTTTAAAATCAGAAAGTTTATGGCACGATTAATTATGAACCCATAGGTTACAGTTATTTGATGAGCAATCAGCCGGGGCAAGCTTAGTCTGTGACACCTGTATTAGATAAAATATGTTCATGTTGTTATTTCTTTCAAATAGTGAAGTTTAGGGCGCGCCACAATTAATTTCTTAATTATTACAGTCATTTATTGGGTACTCCATTCACCCCTTCATTTGTTTTAAATGTTGTGCCTCTCCCTACATATTTACTAGGTACCTATACAACCCCTCAAACGCCTAGCTAGCTACCTCTATTTTTGAATTCACGTACGATTTCACGTCTTTTCTTTCTTCTCTTTCTTTTCCTGTCAGGGATTGGAATGCACTTAAGACACACCTTTGACCCCGACTCTTGCTGATAAGGCAGAAAGACTTAATGTTAAGGTTAAAGTCAAAGACTAAGGTCGAAGGCTAGGCGCCTTTCTTATGCAATTTTTTTGTCTCCTAGTGAGACAGAAGCTTCCATTTTCTGTCGGGTTTTAGATTAAATTTCCAACAACTGTTTCAATTCCAATATATATTGGCGCTAACTTTTCTTGGTTAGTTCCCATTCAGGTTTTGCTCTAAATTCATTTGTAGCTTTTCTTTTAACGTGTCCAGTTGGTCCTGCTGCCTTCACTGAACGACACTAGCAAGGTAAGAGGTTTATATCATTTTGTTGTTTCATACTTCTAATTAGATTTAAGCTTGGTTTTTTATAAATTCAGCTAGATTACACATAAATCAGCAATCAATTAAACTTATTTAAACAGACAATCAAACAGTTAATTCTTATATTAATTTGACCAGTTTAATCTAGGTAACTTTATGTTTGCTTAATTTGTAGTTTAAAATTAATTAAGATCATGGTACAAATTAAAATCTAGCATTTAATAATAAAATATGAATGTTTGAATTAAATTTTACTGTCCATTTAACATGTATTTTACACTTTCTTAATTTGGTTCGAAGTCTCTAATTCACTTAAATCATTAATCAATAAATTAAACTGGCACAGACAATCAAACGGTGGACTCTTATATTAACTTAATCACCTTAACCGAGTAACTTCATTTTTGGTTAATATGTAATCTTAAATAATTTCAACACAAGTTATAAATTGGAATCTAGCATTAATAATAAATTATGAATGTTTGAATTTGCGAATGCATCTACATAATGGAGCAGTTAATCCGTATATTAATTTAATCAGTTTAAACTAGGGAATTTTATGTTGGCTTAATTTATAGTTTAAAACATTTAGGAACAATGAAAAAATTTAAATCTAGTATTTAATAATAAACTATGAATGTTGGAATTAAATTTGTGAATGTGTCTACTTTCCATTTAACATGTATTTTACAATTTGTTCAATTTTGTTTGTAGATTCTACAAATCACATGGACTGGAAGATCCATTTAATCGCCATGGCACTTTCAGCACTGCTTAAAGTTGATCGGTAAGCATTTACATGTAACACTTTGACGTATTTCTGAAATCCGAAATTTCGAAATTTTGGTCACAAATTTACAAAATTTCGCTACTTTTGGGCCCCGGTCAAGACCGGGGCCTGACCATCGGGGCCGGGGCCTGACTACTGGGGCCGCGGCCAGGTCCCGGTGCATCCCTAATATACCTATATTATATATATCTGCTCCTCGTATTTATTTAACCTTTACCTTTATTCATTGGCTTTTTAGTTACTTACCGCTATTACGCATATAATCAATTTCCTTTTTTTCAATACACAAACTTAATTGCATTGGGGTCAAGCAAGGTCTAAACTGAACTAAAAGTTCCGGTAAATGGTTAGGAGCAACGCTCTGCCAGTGTTATTTAAAAAGCTTTTTAAAATTACATTCTGACAGTTTATGGGTATTAGCTGTTTCCGTTAGACTTCATTAAGGTTCTACCTTTTAATCTGAAAAATAATTTGTGTGTGTAAGCTTTTTGAAAACATTTTGTAGTATATATTTATGAGATGAGCAAACCTATTCTCGACAGCTTTAGACACAAAGACAATACTCCATGCGAGGATATTTAGCAAAATTCAAAGACCATCCAAATGACAAATAAGGCTCTTCTCAGTATACCGAGATGTGCTCTTGAAAGAATTAAGCACATGTTTATTGATAACGGAAGGTCTTAAGTTCTCTAGTCCAGTCTATGTCCAGCGCGTTGTACCTTATTTGTCCTGCAATAATTGACTTCTTACCCTACTTGCATTTCATGTCGCTAGATGTAAGATTTAGTTGCTAGTTATCATTATTTATTACTAATTAAATGGTTCTGTTTTAATGTATTGGCATCATATTTTCGCAATGGGTCTTGTTCCCAAGTTCCAAATTCTGGGGTCAATTTTGGTAAAAACTAACAGTAATAAAGCAATCATATAGTCATCATGTAAACTGAATGCGTCTTATATTTTTAGGCCAGTTCTATTTCATGTGTCCATGGCCAAATTGATGGGACAAGGCTCTAGTGTTCAGGATGCCAAGGTTTTGGCATGGGTCAGCAGGAACTTTTCATCAACGAGGAATTACTTATTTTAGAACCCGGCTATTATCAATTCAGAAACCTGTTCAGCTGCATTCCTTTTAGCCCCTGCGGAGCTTCGATCCACCAGTGGAACGAACAATAACACAATAGAACTATCCTCAACTCTGAGTCCAGATGATCAGGAGTCTCCTCCAGCAGAGGTGGAACCAACCTATTCTTGCAGCTTGGTTTCAAAAGTATTGCCAACTGAACTGATAACTGTGGATGGTATATTGGTTATTAAGAAGCTTCCTAGCAAGCCCACTGCATTGTTAAAATCTGCAGTGATGGAAGTTTAGGAGTGTGCGTGGCCACTTATTGGATGTAATATCGATACGTCTCATGTCCCCTCCTGCAGTGTTTTTCCATCTGCCCGCCTTCCACGTTCCACTGCCGTTTTATTTCTGTCTTCGACGGCTGTGACAGAAATTTTAGTTCGATTTAGAGAGCGCCGTATTATTTCCACTGGTGCTACTTTTGCTAAGTGCACTCGCATAAAATCAGAGACTTTGGCTCGAATAATCCATTTTATGTTTTACTCAGACTACATTATTATTTAGCCGCGCTTTATTGGAATTGTAAATAACTATGTTTGCTGCTGTTTTTATTTGTTCTGAATCGCAGTTCTAATAGGATTGAATTCCATGTCATGTATTTTTCCATTTGTTCAAACCGATAGCTGTCAGCCAATGTATAAGCAGTAGCATGTATGTAGCTTTATGCACTCAGGATGGAAACTTAATAAAACCATTGACATGTAGCACTTCAGCTACTGTCCTGTAGTCAATCTGTAGCAACTGGACACAGTGAATAGGTATTGACATGTCTTTTTCTCGAACTTGTGTATATGCTGTTTACAATATGTATTGCTTTGTCAATCAATCGGTCTTATTAATTCAAAATACCTAGTTTGTTTCATAGTTTGATGTAGCGTAGGTATTTTTTTCGAGGTATTTGTATTTTACATTTATTAATAATCTGACAATTTGGATCTCCGCGTTTTTGTACATGCATACACCGAAAACTTTAAACCTTAAACTGCCAGTACATAGCCAACATGTAGCACTTCAGCTACTGAAAGCTATGCTCCTTCCTTCTGCTACTGAAAACTATTTAATGGTCCCTCTAGTTTCCGGTCACACTCAGAAAGACACAAAGGCGAAAGACATGTAGCACTTCAGCTACTGTCCCATATATATTTCCAGTTTTTCAGTATTTATAAGTGACTGGGCCCATTGAGCGAGCATTTAGATTCTCTCACCTTAATCCAGTTTATACTGGATACATATACCTTAATTATATTATATTATTATACAGTTTATATATACCTTAATCCAGTCTACCACATATAGTGTTGTTGTTAAGTGAATGCCACATTAATGAGCCTTGTGGTGATTAATCTGATATGTTGATAACGTCATGCACATCGTGTAAATGCTTTATTTGATTTCAAAATATTGAATTTGATTTATTGTGTTTAATGCTGTAAGGAATCTATATTTTGCTTGTAATAATCTGATAGTTGGGTTTTCAGCCTTTTCATACACGCATACATGGAAACCCTTTAAACTGCAGGGACATAGCCGACATGTAGCACTTCAGCTACTGGAAGCTATGCTCCTTTCAAATGTAATTTATTATAAACAGGCAATTCTAAGCACCACCCGACTGTACCACAAACTTTCTTCATCCACTTCTTTGACAACTATTTAATAATCCCTCTAGTGTCCGGTTGCACCCAGATAAAAAGACGCAAAGGACATGTAGCACTTCAGCTACTGTCCCATATATATTTCTAGCTTTCCCGCATTTACAAATTACTGAACCCACTGAACGTGCATTTGGATTCTCTTACCTTATCTAGTTTTACACTGTTTTCCACACCGTATAGTATTGTTGTTAAGTGAATGCCACATTAATGCGCATTGTGGCAATTTTTCTGATATGTTGATAACGTCATGCACATCGTGTATTAATGCTTTATTTGTTTGATTTATTGTGTTCAATGCTGGGTAAGGAATCTGTATTTTGCTTCTAATAATGTGATATGGTTTGGTTTTCAGCCTTTTTATCTACTCATATACGGAAACCATTTAAACTGCGGGAACATAGCCTACAAGTAGCACTGCAGCTACTGGAAGCTATGCTCCTTTCAAGTGTAAAACAGTAAACACATACAGCTGCATACTACATTAACGACCGCCAATTTTCAGCTTTTATGTGACAACCCTACCCAATGGTCTCGCTTAGTTTTTCCAGTCAGACTCAGATAAATAGGCGTAAATGCCGATGACATGTAGCACTTCAGATACTGTCATATATTTCTAATTTGTCAGAGTGAGCAAGTGACTGGACAAACTGAACAAGCACGAACTGAGCTCAACGAACTGAAAAGTATATGACTACCAGTTCACCTTACCATGCTGTTTACAACATATTTGTCTCTCTGTTAGGCTTCTCGTAATTCAAATATTTAGACATGCATTGATTTGCGAAAAGTTTGCATAATTTTGTTAAATAAATGTTCGGCTGTTAATATCCCCCTTCGAAAAAATTTTAAAGTAGGTTTTAGGCTAATTCGTCGCCGAGAAAAGTTAGCCTAGGCTAGTTATAGCTTTCAGCAGAGTTGGCCTAGACCAATTTTCCCCAAGTGAAAATGAGCCTAGGGTATTAATGCTTGTGTTTGTTTTAAAAGCCGTCATAAAATCTGAATGGATGCCGCCGGGGAAAGTCAGCATAGGACAATTATAGAATTGGGAAAGTTAGCCTAGACCAATTTTCCACAAGTGCCAGATGAAAATGAGCCTAGGGTAAATGGGCTTATGTTGGTTTTGAAAGCCCTCATATAAAACCAGCCTGGTTTTTGCCGGAGAAAAGTAATAGCTTTGGGGAAAGTTTAGTCTAGGCCAATCGCCAGTATCAGCCTAAAGCTAGTTATAGCTTTGGGGAAAGTTGGCCTAGTCCAATTTTTCCCAGGTCAAAGTAAGCCTTGGGCGCCTTTTTCCAAAGCCTTCCGCAATTTTTCCCAAGTGAAAGTATTAAGCCTAAGGTATTTAATGCTTCTTTTAAAAGCCCTCAAAATATCTGAATGAATGCTGTCGGAGAAAAGTCAGCATAGGCCAATTTTCCCCAAGTACCAAGTCATGTTTAATAGTATTTGTATTTATGTTTGCGCGTTAATGTTCGCGACGGCAATAGTATTTGTATTCCTACAAGTGTTGTTCACTACGATCAAAATTGTCGTGTTTTTTGAGTCCCTACTCTAAGTCCTATTTCCCCATGGACTAGGATACTCCTAGCAGTCGCTTGATGCACAGTCACTCCTGTGAGCCCATGCCAATCCATGTAAAACAGTAGGTAGAAGTGAGGTACTACTAATTTACCGGCTACTAATCTACTACTAGCTACCAAACATCGCCTCCAACACTGCACTACATGTTCCGTTCAAGTTTTTGCAAATTGCAGAGTTGACAATTCAGCATCGAGTGCATACTTTGTCTTAGCGTTTGAGGAAGTTCGGTGAAACTCAGAATGGCCGTATTTGATATATCCCAGCACTATTAAAGGCGCCAGTACTTCGTCAGTGGACACCATTTATTACATTTATTATAATACATCTGTATATATATAATGGTATAGCAGTTTTAGTAGACAAAATCAATGGCGTTTTAATGTCAGGACGGTCCTAAGTATTCATTCAGGATTCCCGATCGCATATATTTGCAAAGTTACATCCCGTTTGTTTTGATCCGTTGCAGTTACAATTAAAATATTCAACTATAGTTTTAAGCAACAACGTTTATTTTAATTAAAGTACCTATGCACAATTAAAGTACATAAATAAAGTACATGAGAATTGCACTAATATTGTAGAACTAAATTCTAATCAGATATGCGCTAAAACATGGCAAAGATTTTAAGCTAAAATGGCAGCCCTACTGAAAGATAAATATTTGCGCAAATCTGCACGACAGCTAAAATTTTTGGAAAATGCAAAATGAGTGCTAAAATAAAAATATTTAGCGCAAAAATAGTGCTAAAATTGGACCGTCCCTGACTATTTTAGTGCAAACCACCCTTCATTGAAAAATAAGTTAGCACTAAGTTAGTACTAATATCGTTGATATTAGTTCTAAAACAGGCTTGCATTTAGAAAAGTTAGTGCTAAATATTGGATGTAGATGCTAATATTAGCACTAATTTATTGAAAATAAATATTAAAATAACGAAATTAACACTTTCTCTGCACACCACCTACCTCCGTTATATTGATAGACGCATAATCGCTTGATTTAAACCCTCATTGATGTGTACATACATTGCTCGTAAAATATTTATTTACCTAATTTCTCGATTTTACCTTATATTTAATTTAACCTCTCACACCTGCAAAGTTCATATTTGGCCGTAATGCCAGACAAAGCCAAGCCTAGATCTGTCCATGCAACCTGACCGCATACACTCAGCTGCGCACTGGTGCAATCGAATTCTGTAGTCTTTAGTGTTTTCCCAACCACTACACTGTTGGAGCCAACATTTGGCGGAGGGAGGGTATAATCAGCCTGAGTTGACACAAATGGACCGGGTCTCAACATAGCCTGTTCTACTGGTCCGTTATAAGACACGGCAGGAGCAAGGGTGAAATTGTCCGCACTGAACACCACTGAATGTTTGGTATCATTTCTCACCGAATTTTTCTCCAAACTCTGACTGAATGAGCAATTGAGCACTGAAAATAATAAATCACAGGACAGTAAATATTTTTCGGATGCTAAACGTTTGTCCAGACTGAAAACTTTTTCGAAATAATATATACTCCTCTTTTTCGAAAACAGGACAAAGCAAGAATAAGCAAAAACTGTGGACAGATGTACAACTGTTCAGTCAATAAATTTAGCTATTCGCTAAATCGATCCAAAAAGATCGACTGAAGTTATGTTAGTTTCACATAATGAAACATTTAATTTGTTAGTAAACTAATTAGACTTAAACTTACAGAACTCTACAAACAGGAAATGAAAGAAGTATTTGTAGGTTGCCATCTTCCGTACATACTTCTGCAGAAGCGAATTTTCAAAAATTCAAAAATTAAATTAATGTGTACTAGGCAACATTGTTTTTCCGCTGCAGTAGTGTGTATGCATTTACTGTAATAGGAAACAAGCTACAGCTAAAGCTATATCTTAGTTACTGTACAAACACTAGTGAAAACATATGCACTTGTACAAATATGAGGGTTGAAAACTACAAACGTGACTACTTCTAGACAAATTTTGAAAATGTTACCTACATTTTGAAACAGACATTTTGCATCACAGTGAAGCCCTATAAAACTACATACGCTATAGTCAGCAAAAATGTCAACGTTAGCGTGAATTCAAATTGAGAATCATACTCTCGCCTTGACTGGTCAAACTTTGTTATGGTCGAAAATCAAAATCAAAATATAAACGTGGATTAGGAGTAATTATAATATTAATTTCAAGCCTGTTGGCGACTGCACCCGTAGCAGATTGCAAATTATATTTAATTAAAAAGGTTTGTAGTGTTCTGAACGAGCACTCTTCCTCAGAAATCTCAGACCTCAAACTCGTAATGGATCAATTACCGCTTAGAAAATTTTCAGTAGGAGTAATTCCGTATATTATCAATTCTATCCCTAAATATTCTATATTATATTCGATTCCTTTTCTATCCTATCCGACAACCAAAGGCCGGCTAACTTGAATATAAGTATGATTTACTGAATAGAAAAAGGATCTGAGTGCCTCAAGCAAAAATTGATCATTTTTAATATTGAAATTCTGAATTTAGTTCACAGGAGATTGCTAAGAATGAGAGGGAACATTTTCCAGGTGCGCAACTCAATACTAAGTATATTATATGCATTCATTCTATGTTTCATTTGCTAAGTAAGCTGAAATTGGTCAGCATCTTACAGTCGTCGCTAAACGTTGTGTATTCGTTCTTCGTTATGCCTTCTGCATTTATAGTTCGTAAAATCAGCTGAAAGTACGCTTAACGATTTAGAAATCAAATTTTTACATTGCTTATTGAGCAAGAATATCAAATCTAACCAAAGCATAACAAGCATTTCGATACGCCATATATATTATGTACTGTCATGACACCCACCACAAGCTGCACGACTCAAGCGAACAGTTCAATCAACAAGTCAATGAAAGAAATAATGAAAACACAACAGTAAGAAAATAGTTGGATACACCAGCATTAACATACAGTTAAGCTTCACAGCGTAGAGCATTTGCATTTTCACCATAAGCTGCCCAGTGCTAATTAAAGTGGAAATGCACTAATCTCCTCAGTGGAAAGTTTTTGTTTTATCAGTTAAAGTTGAACCACTTCACAATAAGTGGCACATGAGGACAACAGAGGTTAAGCTTCGGTCACATTTTTCCCAAACTTTCTTGCCTCCGTTCACGAAGAGGAAGCATTGAGAAAAAATATTGTTTAAACAGAAGTTTTGTATGTAACGGTGAAGCGGACAAGCGCTGCGGTTATCCTGAAAATTGAAAAGCCATTTTATTTGTTAATTAATTATTCTAAACGTATTCTCTAAAATTTGAATTAATTTTGACTCCATTTAATTCGTGTAGCAGGCCGAGAATTAAGTATATTTAATATACCGTAGTAGGATATTAAGATTTTTCCTGCTGCCCCTCAGCACAGCAGGTCTCTTATGTTTGCTCTGCCATCCAGCTTCCACGCGTTCATGTGCAAAACATAAGAATTTACATGAATGCATGTAAAACAATGGTTTAAGATGGCAGAGCATGATTTACACATAAGATTCTATTTTGAAATTCTTCATTAACGATAACTCATAAAGCAAACAGGAATCGGAAATGGAACAAGTTAAATCAGAATGAACCGGTTTCTTTTGCGCTGACAGGGAAAATTTTCTGACAGCTTTTTACAGAGAGTGGCTTGCTGCTTTCCAGTAAAATGAAAAAGGCTTTAGATTCATATTTCTGTAACAAAGGATAAAGCACTCGGCAATTGCAAAGTTTATAGCTCTCCTTCACTGTAACGAGTAACGAACACACAGCAACGGGTAAATTTAAACCGACAATATCCAATAATTTTTTAATAATGCAGCAGCATCAACTTCAAGATTAGCGTTCGCTTCGCAGCAGGCCTACAATTTATAAAATTGTAGCTCAGTAAACATTTAACCTTTTGCGTGCAATATTGCTTGTTTTGCTGTATATTCTTCATTAAAATTAAACTCAACTTGCAAAGAATTGATTACGTTATCACTGAGATTTTAATGCAAGTGCTGCCAACTTTTTTTCTGTACTGGCACACCCCCGTTGCTTTCTGTAATAGAGTGGCTGAGATCTGTGACGATTATTGGCGGATTCTGAAAGTAAGCTGATTTGGGTCGTGAGATTTGTTGTAGTCGGTTAGGCTTAGGCTAGGCTTCTTTGGCCTGTCGATCTGATCAGCACTCTAGAACACTGGTCAGCGCGTGCGGATTCAGAGATCTCCACTTAGATTGAAGTAGAGACTGTAGTGGTGTTCTGACAGACCGTACTTAATGGCTGACCGGGTAGGGGTTTGAATTCGTGAGTTCGTTTGAGATGAGGGGTAACCAGGGGGTTTCTAGTCTCTATATCGACTCTTTCCAATTGATGTATAGTCTTATCCTCTAGCTCGGATAAGACAGGGAACGATGATCTGAAAAGTAGGCTGAAGACGAGTCTAAAAGTCTCACAATTTATTGACACAAAGGTACAAACTGTAGTTATCAATTCCAGCAGATACAGTGTTCAATGCAAGGTTATTGTACAATGAACAGAGGTTACAATGATCTGCCAGAATTGCCCTTCTAGAATTGACTGGTTTGAGTTTGGTTTGGGTTTGGGGTACACACTGTCTCCAGGACTTTTCCTGCAATTAACTCGATTACACTACGGGGTCGGATAGGTAACCTATGTGCTTGACTAGCTCAACTCGTAGACACTAACTCAACTCTTAGGCTTTTCTTCGTAGCCTCTTTAGCTTGCTCTGTCCCTCTAACAATAGATTGGGACTTAACACCAATTAACACAAACAGTTAACGTAAATTATAATAGTCTCACAAGGGGCGGCTTTGGATTCGTTATGGGGCCTCCGTGTAACGGTTACCCAGGCAACTGAATTTGGAGAGGCGAGATGTCCGTTCCTGAAATGGATAATTACAGTTACGGGATGGAGAGTGTCGAACGAGATACAAAAGGTCGAACGGCTGAACAGCTAATATAATTATATAAATTAAAGCAGAGAACAATAGTCACTTTGATTTAAGCAAAAACTTCGTTAGGGAAAACGATCACAATAACAGACTGGATTCCACTGAACATTTTCTGCAGTTTTAGGGTTGGTTTAGGAATAGTTCAAAAGTAGACTTGGTTAGGTTCCCGGATTGATTCACAGGTTTTACGCCGACTGTCTCTGCTGTGTACCACTCGATCCTCGTCAAATTGGACCAAACGTAGCTACCTCTTCAGATTCCTGAACTGAACTGAACGGGACGGCTGTGATTGTCCTGAGACTGATACTGAAGCAAAGGATCAACTTCTGGATCCAACAACTGATACTGACTGACCAACGACTGACACTACGGAGCAATCACGCGAGGCTCAACAGGACACTGGACAATGATTCCAAATTGGACTACTGACTAGCTTCTTCTGACTCAGACTGATCCGGCGTAGGCAGCAGACGGACGGCAACCTGAATCAAATGGGTTAAAACCCATTAGAAACAGCGGTGGTGGGGATTAAAATCCCAGCAACTATTATCCGGACCAATTGGCTTCCAAGTGTGGGTTTTGACTTTGACACCCAAAACGTGCTTTGTGTGTGTGTTTTGTTAAATGTTCTTTGCTTTCAGACAGAATTCAGACGTTTCGGAGATTTTGGTGTGCATTTGAACAAGATTGAACGTTTTCCTGGCGGTTCTGGTGTTTCCGGCCAGATACGCAAATGAGGCTGGACTGGACTAAGGACTGGACATAGAACTTGGACTGCACTACTCAACACTGCCTAACTGACTAGAATCAACTATTATGAAACTAACGCTAACTTAAAACTAGCTACGTTTATCTAGATACTCATATACTGGTAATTCTAACACCAAGGGCTCAATACCGGCTAAAACTAAAACTGGGTACTAAACTATGAACTGTTACCCTCTAATCTACGGGTACACAGAACTAAACAACACCTGGTAACGATCTGTTACTGTTAGGACACTATTCACTACGAACCTGGTCATTCTGCATGATACTAAACCTAATACTAGCCCTAGGACCGAATATGCAAATGAGTTTACCTAGATTTGAACCTAAACTAACTAACCTACCTACTTATCACAAGTTGGACCCATTTTTTGCAGAGGCCCCACATCTTAAGAAAGATAACCTACGCAGGCCTCTGGGGTCCCAGAATTACAGATTAACAGCAATCCTAAACAATTACTAAATCTGAACTACTAGACAATTATCAAGGCTAGACTACAAAACCGTTATCGGCTATGAACTATACAAGATTCGAACATGGGCTCTTTTTCTGGCCCGGATACGTACCTAATCTAATTATTATTAATCATTAATTACCTACCTAACTACTAGTTAAGTTATTTTATTTATCACTTATTGTACTGGTCTGAAGACCTCAACTGGAGGTATTTACATGAGTAGCCCCACACAAACAGTTATTATCATTCTTTCATTCATTCCGGACATGTGACAAGACCAACTGGGAGGAGTTTACATGAAGTGCCCATCATGCATACAATTCATAGGATATTAATTAAAGATAATCGCGGGCCCTCAAGACCCTCTCTGCGAAGGTATTTACATGAGGAACCCGGAAATTTATAATTAAAATAACTTAATGCCTAAATGGGGCTACTTCCCATACTAACTACTACCTAGACAAATTAATCTAATTAATGCCTAACTGCGTGCGTTTGGATTTGGAAATGGCCCGTGTTATGGCCATTTTCAGGTGATTGCTCGTGTGTTGCGTGAATTCGGCGTGTGCAAGTTTAGGGAGAGATTTGGAAGCCAAAAGTCGAATAATAATTGCTGTCGCAATTATTATCAAAACAACAGAACTATCAACACTGTTTAATTTAAAGGGAAGCCGGTTTTCCCTGCCAAAAGCGTAATAATTAGATAATGAGATTAGATTAAAATGAGAGCTTCGTTTTTGCGACTAGTTTTAGGAATCATCCTACTGTTTTGGCCGGTAAAATTACAAAAACACAATCACATATTGAACAGTGAATAGTTTTGGGTTGGCACGGCAGTTTCCATGGCCGCCGGCTGTGGGGAAAACAGGGCGTTCTTTTGCGTAGCAGTTCCGGGAAATTATTCAACTTCCCGGGCTTGGGGGGAACAGGAAGGGTCCTCCCCTCAAAACCTAGGTTGCCCCAAATATTTGACGAATTTCTGGAGTTTTGGGTTAGTTTCGTAGTTGGGTGGAAGTTGAGCAAAACAGCAAAAGTGGGCTTTTGGAGACCTGGACAGGAGACATAAATTTGAGGTGAGGTTTTAGATCACCAAAAAGTGGTGATTTTGAAGAAAGGATGATTTTAAAATTGAGAACAGAATCATTGATTTTCAGATTAAAATCAGGAAATAATCGGGGTTGGCTTGCGATGGCTTGGAACTCGCAAGCCAACCTGAAAACCCACACCCAACATAACCCCAGAGGGTGGGGCGAAAGGCCCACACCCTCCACATGTGCAAAACAACAGAATAAGCTAAAACTGGGGTGATTAGGCCCAGCTATCAGATGTGTGCAAGATTGTCATCGGGGCCCAAAGGCCCCGGTAGAGTCAGAGATCGGCTCCTGGGGACCGCCACGAGGGCATAAGGGTCCCCAGGATTCGCAGCAGAATTGGTCCTGTGGACCGCCTCGAGGGTATAAGGGTCGACAGGGGGTTTGTACCAGGCCTAGAGTGTCGGTGCTAACTCAACCTGAAAAAGGAAAATGCGTCCTAAGAGGTGGAAGGGGGGAAGGGGGAAATGCTAAAGTCAAGGTCTCCATATAACGGCTCAAGACAACATTTCCCACGGCAAACAACCGGACTAAAAAGGGGGAAGTTTGGCTAAGTTTGGCCGTTTATAGTAGTTTGGCCGTTTAACCATTGGAGTAAACCCCAACAATGTATATATTTTTGAAATCTTTAGGAACTCGTGATATCGAAAATCTGTCTAAAATTTTTACTTTTTCGACCGATTTTTATCGTAGTCTAAATTTTGTTTCCACGGTCAAATAGAGCTGGTCCCGCTGCATATTTTTGCTCCAAGAAGTTTTCAACGAAAATGCACTCAATTTCCGGAATTTCCGGCTTTCAAAATTTCCTGATTTTGTAAATTTTCTCCAATGCCCACAAGATGGGTATCATTCGAAAGGTCTTATCGCGCTGAACAACTTTTGTAAATAGAATGGACTCTTGAAAATGCATTCAATTACCGGAATTCGCGAAAACCGAATTTTCCGGATTTTAAAAATTTTCAGTTTTAGTGTGAAGCTGAAACTGTTTCAGTTTTAGTTTCAGCTCCAAAATTATTCTAGTTTCAGTTTAAGTTTCAGCTCTAAAGCTATTTTAATTTCAGTTTCAGTTTCAGTTTCAGTTTCAGCTCTCACTTCGACTAAGTTTCAGTTTCAGTTTCAGCTCCAAATCTGTTATGGTTTCAGTTTCAGTTTCAGTTTCAGCAACGGAAACTGAAACATGTAGAAGCTGAAACTAGGTTTCAGTTTCAGTTTCAGCTGCTGAAACAACACTAGCACTGGGCTCATTTCTGCAAGTTGGTTCTATTAAAAGACTTGTTCAGTTCATCAGGAGCTTTTGAATGATACCCATATTGTTCATATTGGAGAAAATTTTCAAAATCCGCAAAATCCGATTTTCTCAAATTCCGGAAATTGAGTGCATTTTCAAGAGTCCATTCTATTAGTCCATTCTAAAAGTTGCTCAGAGCGATAAGAGCTTTCGAATGACAACCATCTTGTGGGTACTGTAGGAAATTTTCAAAATCCTGAAATTTTGAAAACCGGGAATTCCGGAAATTGGGTGCATTTTCGTGAAAAACTTCTAAGAGAAAAATATGCAGCTGACTAGCCCTATTCGATCGTGGAAACAAAATTAAAACAATAAAAAATTTTCGAAAAGCGAAAAATTTTAGATCTTCCGTGAATGAAATCCGAAATACACCTGCAGCTTCACGAGTGGTTTTGGAAAGTTGGTCTGGAGAACAATAAAGAGGTCGGTCCAGGTGGGGTGTTACCAGGAGATGGCTTCAAATATTATTATTAAATAAATTAAACAGTTAATTTAAATAGCTTCTGTATCTTTCTTCTTAGAGCAACTTCTTCTTCTAGTATATTTGCAGTTGGCCTAAGCCAGAGACAATACAAGGCTGGCAGCTTCCGAAAAGATGATAAACATACAGATAAAAGACTGCATTTTCAGATCTTCTATGATATGAGAAGAAATGAAACAAGATTAACTTCAGGTATAGCTTTTCGGTTCACCCGACAATGATTCGGTTCTTTCGGTCAAGTCTCTGCCTCAGATTCTTAGACTGCAATTTTCCTCCAATGTACTCTCAATTGTATTGAGTAGCGCTCAACGGGATCAGAATCGGATCAACCAAATCAATATTAATCACTACTGGCTAATCTACTGGATAACTGGGATACTGCTTCTGCAGACACTAGCTCATCAATTCGCTCAAAGCTTCACTGGATCAGAATACTGAAGATCCAAATCCGGCAGGAGTGACCTTAGACGAACCTGAATCAAATGGGTTAAAACCCATTAATTCAGATTACAAGTGCGGGAATCAAACCCAGCAACTATTACTCATTTTGGAAGGCTTTCTGAGACAAAATTTTGGAGTTTAGTTAATTCTGATGATGATGATGCGATTTATTGCCAGCCAAAAAAAGCAATACGTATATGTTGCAAAAAATTAATGCATTTCTAATAAAGTTCGTACAAGAACATAAAGTTTACCAAATATAACACAAATTTACCACATTTCACAAGTTTTGGCCAACGGTGACCGGGCTGGGCCTATTTGCGACTACTATTGCCCGGCCACCAGGACCAGTACTAAAGTTTAGATTTGCGATACGGTTCTTGAACAGCGAAATAGACGAACTAGCAACAATTTCTTCTGGTAGACTGTTCCAATATTTGACTATTCTCTCACTAAAAAAGTGTTTCCTAATTTCTAAATTAACGTGACTTGGCCTCAATTTATAACTGTGTCCTCTCGTTGCGTTTTCATTATTATAAGTAAAAATTCATTCGGATCTAAACTTATTGTTCCCTTAATTATTTTAAACGCCATAATCAGATCTTTACGTATTCGTCTCGTTTCTAAAGTTGGAAGCTGAAGTTTTTCAAGTCGCTCAGGGTAGGAAATATTTGAGAAACCTGGTAGTCGTCTAGTGAACAGTCTTTGAACTCTTTCCAACATTTCTATATCTTTTTGCAGGAAAGGGCTCCAGATTTCACTGGCATACTCCAGTTTAGATCTCACATACACCAAATACAATCTTACCAACAAATCTACCGATCGAGAACGAAAATTTCTATAGATTAGATTTACTAATTGAAAACCACTTTTCGCAATTTTATTTACATGTTCAGAAAACTTTAAATTTGCAGAAACAGTTACCCCCAGATCCTTAGTTTCACCAACTGAGTTTACCACTTGACCTGAAAAATGGTACTGCCATTTAACATTTTTATGGCCCAAGTGGAGCAAATTACATTTTTCAAAAGCTATTTTTAGGTCATTTGCATTAGCCCATGATGCAATATTATCAATATCCGACTGGACGCTCAAAGGACCAAAAACATTTGTATATGTTAAATAAAATTTTGTATCATCTGCAAAAATCTTCGCTTGCATGTGTGCTAAACAATCTTCTATGTCATTCATAAATATGATGAAAAAGTGGGGACCTAAAATACTGCCTTGAGGAACCCCTGAAGTTACAGATTTAATTGCAGATCTAGTATTTTCAATTTGCACAAACTGCTTTCGACCACTCAAATAATTTTGAATCCACCGCAATAACTTTCCGGTGATACCATAGCCCCGTAGTTTTGCTATAAGCTTAGAGTGGGACACTGAGTCAAAAGCTTTTGCCATATCCAAATATAGCACATCAATAAGTTGCTTATTATTTAACGCTTTAGTCCAATCATTGAGCGTCAGTAGCAGCTGAGTCACTGTGGACCTGCCAGCTCTAAATCCGTGCTGATTCAAAGATAGCAGTGTATTAGCCTCTAAATAACCAATGAATTCTTCGTCTATAACTGATTCCATTACCTTAGGGGTTGCACATAAAAGACTGATAGGTCTATAGTTACTAACATCGTGTTTAGAGCCTTTTTTTTGTAAATAGGTATATATAATTTTGGCCATTTTCCATTCCTCCGGCAATATACCAGAGTTGAAGGAGTGATCAAATAATATCGAAAGTGGTAATGCTAGATATTGTGCAAAAACGTGTAAACCATTGTGGGATTTCATCCGGTCCACTACAGTACTTGGGCTTTAATTTGGCTAGATGCTTTTTGACAATGTCTTCTGTGAACAAAACATTATCTAAAGTAGTACCAGTTCGTTGAGGGAATCTAAAGTCATCCGATCTGTTAGCTGTAAATACAGAAACGAAGAAGTCATTGAAGGCTTCTGCTCTCTCCAAATCAGTAGACAGCATATCATTATTTACTGTTTTAATTACAGGAATTTGAGACTTCGGTGATAAACGCGATTTTACATAATTCCAAAACTTTGTTTTGTTTTTAGATGTCAAGATAGAAAATTCACGTTCATAAATTTATTGTCGTTTAAGAGATCTGGAATAACTGAGATTTTGTTAAAAAAACTAGATATGGCACATTTTGACCAATTTAGCGAAGCACACCGAAATTAATCAGGCGTTATTGACTTAGTACAGAAGAATTTACCGAATATGATTTTCTTTATGCGATTTCCTGCACCGAAATGCAGGACATTGCAGATTCAACGTGATTCTTTTACACATATATTCGGTCTGCGCATAATTAGGTTTGGGCGTAAGGGCTACTGCCAATTAGGGTTTTTGAGACTGGAAAGCACCTGTTTCCTGTACAATAAGTTAGCGAGACTAAAACAATTACGTGTAAAGTTACTCCTTTTTGGTTTATTAGAAGATGGTTTATTGAAATTCTTAACTCTTACGTAATTATTCGACATTAATACATTAACAAACTGTTGTTTATGTATTTTTAGGTATCATTTTGATGCTTACGTAGCGATATTTATAATGTGTGCCATTTGATTTGTTTGATCCTATAATTGATTATTTTGCATTGCCGAGTAAATAGGATTTGATGCTTGCAACCCGGTTTAACGAGATTTAGTTAACAGAAAACGTTTACCTTTCGAAGTAACGGGTTGGCATAAAAAGTTTGAACAGTTGAGATAATAATACTTCGTACAATACAAACTAAAGCGGAATCGGTTGCCCCGTTATCGAGAACGAGTGAGGGCAATGCGAGTGTTTTAACAGGATTCCTGCAATGCTGGCTTTTTGAGAGAACGATTAACATAGAACTTTTGCCTTTTGTGCTAAAGGCTGAAAAAAAGTTTGAGCAACTTACACAATATGTTGCTAGAAAAACTAAATTTAATTTAATTATTTTTACAGTAATTCCGAATTTAACAGTAATTCCGAATAA
>JASAND010023169.1:0-45804 GCA_030248195.1 Trissonchulus latispiculum
AATGTGCGTGCAATGGTCCATGATAGTGGTTGACCGTAGCTCCCTTTAAATTGGATCCCACTCATCAGCCAGCCCCATATACAAGTTGATTCGGTGTCTAAACTCCAAAGTGAACTATTGGAGCTATGCTTCTATGTTTTGTGCACGCATGTCTTCACCACAAGCTTAAACCTAACCCCTAATTGGAGCCCCTCCCTATTAGGTTTAACATAATATAGACATTGGTAATGCCATAGACCACAAACCCCCTGTGCCCCATGTCCTCCGAGTTGAGGCGGTCGATTCATTTTTACGCCATACTGTAGCGCTTCTACCAAGAAAGGACCAGGAAGAAACCAAGGACAAGCTCAAGACAGGGGGCGTCAGGCACCCTCGTACCCACGAAACCAGGACCTAGAAGAGAGAAGGGAAGAGGGAGGTTCAGCTTTTCACTCACAATTGAAAGTAAAGAATTGGCCCAGCCGGGGATCGAACCACGGTCCTTCTGATCCGGAAACAGACATGCTACCGCTACACCACAGGGCCATCAGCTGAACTCCCATTACAGGCTTATCAATCTTTCCTATGCCTGCTTACTTTACAATACTGTTATGTATTGCGTATATAATATCCTGCTGTTGCAGTTCTGATTTGGACAGGTTGGATTGGATGAACCTTAAACTTAATCTTTAACTTAACTTAATTTAACCTAATGTAACGCCAGGCCAACAGGAAACTGAAGATCTAGCCGGAGCGATTTTATCCGCAGCAATGAATTTGGCAATTGGTAATCCTCAAATCCAATTAGGCAACGAAGTTGCACCAAAAATGAGCCCATCAGCACAAACAGGACCTACCAGCGTTTGTCTCCGAATTTGGGACGTTGCTGCCACCAGCGGTACTGACGATTTGGCACGAAGAACTGACTTGACCAGAAGATCCAACTGGATTCTGAAATTGAAACGGCCGTCTAAGGTTCTAAAGCCCGTTTCATACCTCTGTCCGTTTGTCCGTTTCTGGTTGTCCGTTTGTCCGCTCACATGCTGGTTTATATCTTTTCGTTTGCCCGTTTGTCCGCTTGTCTGTTTGTCCGTAAGAGATGTTCGTTTAGACTTTAACACTGCTCAACTTTTCCGGTTGCTCGTAAACAGCAAGTATGAATCAGTTGAGAAAAGCAAACCAGACAAACGGACAAACAGACAAACGGAAAGCTAGGTATGAATAGAGTTGTCACGCTAGCGAAAAATCCGGGCCGGGCCCGGGCCGGGCCGTTCCTAGACATCCGGGCCGGGCCCCGGGCCGGGTCAGGCCCGGCCAGAGCCCGGCCCGGATTTTGGGCCCGAACCAGGCCCGAGGTCGGCCCGAATGGTCAAAATTAGTAAAAGCTATTTTATATGTAATTTTAGGACATAATAAACATAAGTAATCGGAAATAAATGTAAAAATAATATACAATTATGTATCGGCATTAACTTTGCAATGTCTGTTAATCTAAAATTTGTTCTAGATCTTTATTATGAACTGTTAACTTCCTTTGCTTGTCTTTTGAATTTTTATAAACGTCTTTTCAATAAACAAAACGAATAGGAATAATAAAGCAATGCATCACTCACCAATCTCATATCATTGAAAGCATTTTAATAAACCCGATTCTGGTATAATTCGAGAACGGGATCGAGCTCTAACGGAGTAAAACTGCCAAACCAACAACGATGTTTTTAAATAATACTTGATATTTATTATCTAACTTCTACTTTTCAGTTCAATCGAAGTGAAAAAGCTTCTTGTTTCAAGGATTCTCCGAAAAATTTGTTGTTTTTCTGTCCATTTATATCAATTTTTCCTTTGGCCCGGAAACGGCCCGGGAAAAAAATCCGGGACGGGCCCGGGCCGGGCTGCTCCGATCAAATTTTGATCCGGGCCGGGCTCGGGCCAGGCCCGGCCCGGGCCCGGTCCGGGGCCCGAGCCCGAAACAGGCCCGGATGACAACACTGACTACAATTGATCTGTGAGTTCAGCAAAACGGACAAACGGAGAAATGGAAATTCGGACAAACAGACAAACGGGCAAACGGACAATAGGTATGAAGCAGGGCTTAAGCTCGAACAACTGCTTCAGATAAAGCAATGAAAACAAAACGAGATACACGAAAAGCTACCATGAAGAGATACGAACTGTTGTAATAACAATTTAACCATCTGGATTTCACCAAACAAAATTTGGACAAAGTTCTGCTGTCCTATTCCGTCATGCAGTCTAGTCCTCAGCTAATCCTCCACAGTTAGTCCTAGTCTTACTTGGTGCAATTGAGGGTATATCCGCGTTTTCGTCTAAAATGGAAGTTTGTTACAAACCTGTGACTGAGCAGAAGACGAAACTCGTCCCATGGATTTCTTTGGTCTACCCGATCTTGCCCGTTTCACTGCAGGACCTGAAAGAACATCATATATACTAAATCGCATAGACTGGAAATGCAGCCAAAAAACAACGCTTATGCTACACAGGGATGATATGAAGAAGCTGGTTTTGTTTCAGACGACTAGACCAAACTCTTTATGGTCAAAGTTTGTAAAGTGTAAAGCAAGGCAATATCTAGAGTTGTCCTCGGGTCATGAAGCGGGTTTCCGAGTCTGTGCCGGACCTGCAACCGAAAATGCCTGGGCCCAGAGAACCGCTAAGGTTAAGCTGGGTCTGCAGGGTCTTGTCGAGTTTTTAGAGAGCGACCAAGTCAAATCACAGTTGCTCCAATCATATACAAACTACCCTAAGGCAACCAGAAATTATAAATAAAAATGTCTTGTTAATGATAGAATTAGCTTTTCCGTATTGCACATTTTTGCATGCTGGGAACCGAGCACTTGACTGAGCCTGCCTGCCATTGGCCAACGGACCTTGAAGCGGTCCTTCGTGCTTCGGAATGGACTCAGCCCAGCCTGACTCAGCGAATTCTAGCAATATAGTATGATATGGCAACAGTAGCAATACGGCTGTGTATACTCTCACGGCTGATAGATTAGAGAGAAAGTGCTCAAATAAAATGACTAGTACGTCAAAATAGGGGCAAAACGGAACCTTTGAACGATTTTTGGCAGCAGAACATCTCCTCAAACATTAACTTAGGACTTAGTGACGGATCAAATGACGTCTGTAGTCAGTTACAAGTTTTTAATTGTTCAACCGACATCGGTGTAAAAAGCATCTGAGATCCGAAATATTTCTGTTTGAATAAACCATGGCATAAAAAAGTGGCACAATAATTAGTCCTTGGCTATCTTTTAACCGCATCACGGATTGACCCTGGGCAACCGTGGATTAGTAAAAATAAAAAAACGTCCACATAAACACTGCAATAGTTTCAGTTTCTTGTTCATGTTTTGGAGTATTTTCGTATGTCCGTTTAAGTTTTCCGTACTTCATAATTTTGGTACTAATTTTATAATACTTCCTTAATGGTTTTCTTCATAAATGTTGCTAAAAAGTGGGTAGTTTATTAAAAAATTAGCAAATTTTAGTTACCCATTTTCAGCTAAGCGTGTTTGCATTTCAAAAGTGTTGTTCTTATTCCTAATTAAAGAAGAAAGAAATACAAGCACAGACTTAGAAGGCCATGTGAAATCTGGAAAATTATGGCTACGAAATGCAAGTATATCGAAAGAGGAAGCTAGCATTTTTTAGCGTTAAAAAGCACTAGTTAAAAATCAAGAAATCAGTGAAGCGCTAAGCACTTTTACAAACGTATACATAATTGGGGCCCCCGAGATTTCGAGACCCCCCGAGATTTCGACCGTAATGTGTAATGTAATATCTCGCAAGTTTAAAACACTAGGAGGGGTAGAGTGTCTCACTCTTTTTCTTCTTCTTCTTCTTCTAAACTCTTGGACAAACCAACTTAGTTTGGGGTGATTATAGAAGGCATGATTCCTCGAGTTAACATTGAGCAAAGCCGATCGACCAACTTGTTTTTAAATGCTTATTCCAAGTAATTTGACTTGAGACTAAGTCAGCAGATTGTCGTAGGAATGTTTCATGGTTGAATTGAAGCTCTGCTATAGCAGGCTATGCATGGTTTAAGCTGTCGGAATAACTCCCTCAAGAAGCCAAACAGCCGTTTGCACCAACTTCGAGATTAGCTCAGGCTTAAGTGCACGTGCTTAGTGAAAGGGACAATCAACAGTTACCAACATTTCTACTTTACACATTACAATTGTACTAAATTATCTTTGGTACTCGCTTGACAAGGACGATTGTGATATGGATGGCTTCCAAATGTCTGCAGTTCCGACGCAGAATACTACCGCCTACACTAGAATTTTAAGAGCACGGAGGCAGTGTTTAGAATTAAATTGTCTTTGTGAATGGCAAGAATGAAAACAACAAATTTAGAAATTATAATGTCTAATTTCTGTGGAGTTATTATAGCAGTTGCTGTTTAACTGTAATTGTGCATTTTTGTTTGAAAACTCGCATTATATACGTTACAATGCAATTATTTAGCTGTAAAACTGGTAAAAAATGTCAATCCTACTCTTGATCAGGATTGAAAACTAGGCGGTCGGGATTAGCTAGAGGTTGAGTTAATTTCACTTTTGTTGGTGCAACGCTCTGCCAAATTCAAGCTATTCTCTAGCTAAGCTCAAGGTAATCTCAACCTCGAGCTTATACTGGTTGGTGTAAACCGGCGAAAGTCTGAACGATGTGCAAGCATTAGTACTGTAACAATTAACAATTTCTACAGTAATAATAACAATTTCTACAGTAATAATTAAAACTTGCTGTTCGCATCGTTTTCAACTGGCCGACCAGAAGAGCGTAGACCCGGTCTGCGTAACTAAAATAGTAGAATGAAAATGTTGACACGCAAAGCAGATATAAAACGAAAATCAGGGAAGCCTGATAAATTTAAAAATGGTAAAAGAAATGCGAGATATTCCAGTTTCCTAGTTTTATTCCGAAAGCCATTGGCTTATGTCAGATGATTTAAGCCGTACCGCTAAACACTACCTATACCATGAATACTTTGAACATATCAAGTTTCTAACTGCCTCAACACCTATATTTCGTCAATGTCGGTTATTTTTATAATTCGAAACAGCACAATGTCAAGTGATTACAAACGTTGTGATTTTCTGGATTTGTTTTTAATGGCTTTCGAAGTCTTTAGTACAGCTATGAAGTGATGACTGAAAATTTTTTGAGTGCAAATACCTTAGTCAGTATTTGATACTTGAAGCTGTTCAGTAATGAAAGTAAAAATCTACATAACATATGGTTGATCCAATACATGAAACTAATCTTGTCATTTTTCGCAATTGCCGAGATTTTCCCTACAAAACCAGATTAGATTTAATCAAGTCTTTTCTATTTCAGGAAGATTAGCAGTCCTTATACTAACTTTTGATAAGATTTAACTTAACAGGCCCAATCCCAATTGGAAAGTGTATTTACCCAAATGCTAAATTCACTTACTGCAGAAGCTGTATTTCTTGTGCCACGTTCGTCATCAGGACCATTTTCCGTACTGTTCTGAAAAACAAAAATCTCTACTGTAATACTAGTTGTTAACAACAAATCCTACAGCATAAGTACAATATTTCAATTCAATTTGGGAAGTTTGGAATTCAAACTTAAGCTTGGTTCGATTGTGCCTGGGTGGCTCAATCGGTAGAGCGTTGGTCTAGACAGCCAAATCCTGCTGGCTCTATCCCCACCCATTCCCAAATTTTTCGGGTCAGATGTGCTCCGTCTTTCTTTCATTAACTTTACTATCGTATATTATTCGAAGGTACGTCCGAACAGGTCAGCAAAAATCTAAAAATTCGGTGCTCGAATCCACGGTCTTCTGGGGCAAGTTTCATAAAAGTTGTCGAGTCCGCGAGTAGTCGAGTAATTAACTATACTCGCAGTATATTAGCTCTATTAAAATAAAAATTAAACAGCAGTCGCCATATAACATTTTTAGTAGTAGTGATTGGCATAAAATTGTCAAATAGTTGTACCATTGCCATATTACCATTTTAAAATTTTTGGAAATTTTCTCGAGTAATGATTATACTATTAAAAGCTTCTCGAATAACATTTGACTAGAGAGTTCGATTCGACAAGTAGCAGATGTTTTTCAGCTTAACTCGTGTTTCAGGGTCACTGCATCTATATATTTCCAGCGTAGGTTAGCCACTCGACTCGACAACTCAACAAGTTTTATGAAACGGGCCCCAGGTTGACGCTCCAATATAAGATTTGCGGAAGTTTTGCGCCATGTCGAGTTTCGCCAAAATAGGGTGGTCGGCCAGGTTTTTGGATGCTTGGCGAGAGATTTGGAGTCATCCAAAGAACGGCGACTACATACTTTTAATATCCAGTTGCTGTGCTTATACTAAGAATAACGGAGATATTATTTGGATAAAACTTTAGTGGCCGAATCCCGTAAAAGAGCATACTGTAGCATGCAATCAATTTATTTGGTTACAAAGCGCTTCGCTTACCAATGGTGGATCAAAAGGACTGATTGGCCCTACAAATAAAAACAAATCCAATCAATCAAATCAAATACATAATAATACCGGGTATTGTGCCAACTATATATTTATAATTCCGCTCCACTCAAAAGTTATGTCATTATTATCATCAAAAAGAAACTAGAAGCATAGCTTTGCTATAGTGTCCGATTCTTGCAGGCAAAACAGGAGAACAAACAGGAAAACAGTGTCGCTTGGAATCTACTTGAGATTCACAGATTTCGGTTTCAGTCACCTTGGGTTTTGGTCAGTTTTTGGTGGTGGGTTTTACCAAGAGTACATACTAACTAAGAGTGTGACATGCTCTTAGTTATTAGGCTTGCGACATGATCGGCACGATAACGGCTGACCTCCCCTCCCACAAATTGGACCCATCACTTCAAAGAAAATTTCACGCTATACCTACGTTCTAAAGGTCTAAAACATAACTACTCAGTTGGTCCAAAATGTGTCTGTTGCGAGCTCAGCGCACACGCATAGCGTGCAAATTTCTTTGAAGTGATGGGTGGATCTAATTTGTGGATGGGGGGGGGGTCAACCATTATCGTGCAGATTATGTCGCAAGCCTAATAACTAAAAGCGTGACGCTTGTCACACTCTTGTTTTACTCATTGGTTAAAACGCATTTCTTGCTACGTTTGGCAAGCATTATAACAAAGCAGCGAAGTTTGTATGCATGCCATGTCGAGTTTTAGATCTACCGTACCAGCTTGCGAAGGCTCCACAGGACGCTATGCTGCCTGGAATTCTTTGAAACTTTAAAGTATTTTGCATCAAACCTAGTACTGTTATGTGACAAAAAGCTAGCTTTTCTAACATCAAACTTTTAATTAGTTTCGTAGCCCCCCACCTTAAGTTCTAAACCTAATAAACTACAGCATGTAGTTAGAGATTTACTGAAATGGTTTCTGGCATTGGCAAGTTAGTGTCAAACATCAAATCCCAGTAAATACCTGAGTCAATGGACCTCCTTGCCATACCAAATACGCAAGCAGACAAGGAAATCGAACGTCCAATCGAAGCAACGGAAGCCCGAACCAAACTTCTTTCTTCCTAAATTAAAGCAGTTTTGAGAAGCTAACTAAAGTCTGACCAGAAAATCCTGGAACCGAAATGTGAAGCCTGTTCTGAGTTAAGATTTGAAGGTAGCCTATATAAAGTACATATGTTTAGAATCTTTACGAAGTTAGGAGGAGGAGAATCCGCTAAACCCATAATGTCCTGTCTGTATCTGGTTACCGGATACTAAATCAATAAAAACGTTTCAGATGCGGAAGGAAAATGCTTATTAATCCATACTCTAGTGTGTTGGTCCTTGCCCCAAACATTCCCGAAAATTGGATCACATCCGGTCTAGTGTTTGAGGTCGACCGACCTAAGCCGGCCGGCGACTGGCCGCCGGCTGACGACTTTCGCTCGCCGGCCGGCCGTCGGCTGGGATACAAATCACCAATCAGAAATTTACAAAATAGAACAACTAAGCTTAAAATAGACTCCAAATCTAGTTTTACTAATTTTTTATGCTATGCTGTGCTATTTTTCTAAGATAACATCCGAAAATAAATATCTTAGCAGTTATAATAACTGTACTGCAAACTGCTCTAGGCCGGTAGCCTTTTTTATTGATTTAGTATCCGGTAGCCGGATACAAACCGGATATTGTGGGTTTTAGCAGATCCTTCTCCTCCTAAGAATTCTAAAAATATGTACTTTATAGAGGGTACCTTCAAATGTTTAACTCAGGACAGGAGCTCACAGTTCGGAACCAGATTTTTTGGTCAGACTTTAGTTGCGAATAGTCAACTATGAAGTTAGCACCTATACCTGAACTACGTATATTTTCTATGTCATAAAGCGTTATAGACATAGATGAAAGCTAGACTAAAATGCTGCACATCTACATAAAGCTATGTAAGTTAAGGTTCAAACCCATGTTATTCTCACCCCCCCCCATAATAATATATTTAATAAATATTACTAAATTTGAAGTCCTTTACCTGACGCTTTTCAGAAAAACAGTAGAACCGTGTCGAAATGCTTAAGGCAAAGAGAAACTATTCTTATATACTTTGAATCCAAGAAGGTGATCAAATCTCAGTCGACCTAAAAGTAGCCAATGCTTCCAAAAAACATGCCAAAATTTAGGATGCTTTTGCGACTTCGAAAGGTTAAAATAAGATTAATCTGACGGAGATGTGACACCATGGCACGATTTTGCTTCTACTCCCACTTGCAGGTTTATCAACCTCCCCAATTCGATTAGCTAATTTCCGTAAGATGACTCGCGACACCTCAGACATATCAATTCTCATTTAATTATCCTGCTCCAGTGGGAATAAAAACCATTTTGATTTTTCAAAATCCATATATATATATATATATCCTTTTATTTGGTATAATCAATAATAATGCGCAGATTGTTTTGTATTGATTGCAATTAATCTGGCCATTAAATAACTGTTATTGATGCAACGCTGTACATTCGCGATTGTTTCCTTTCATAATTTGGGTCTAAAGTTAGAAAGTGAAATTATAAAGTCCATGATAAGTTTAAATCATTGCCGCATGGCATTTTGATTTGTGAAAAAGTAAATATTCTGTGAGCAATTTTGCTATACTTTGTGATCAGCAACCTGAACAGTTTTTCTAATTATCAATCCGTTCTTATTTTGATCCTTTGAGCATTTGGCGCTTCTACGGCAGATCTTATACTCTTCATAACCAATTTGAACATCTATTTGATCGATCGATCTGCAGTAGGATTTGAAGATTTCAGAAGTTCACAGTGCAAGTAATTGAAAGAAATTGTTTTGGTAAAGGTTATGCAAATTTCATGTGCAGCTAGTTGCCACTAGCCAGTATGACGTCATAACTGCAAACGGTTGTTTATCATTTACCATGTCATTATTGCCACCTCTAAACATTTCTAGTACAAATTTCTGTTATATATAATCACAAAAGCCCGCGTGTTAGTCATTAATTTGTTGTTCTGCGCTGCAAGTTATATGTTCAAATGCAGCCATTTTTGATGTTCTGCAAACCATTCGCTTGTGATAAAAGGAATTTGCTTCGAGTACGTTGCAAAAATAGGTTTTGGTGAAAAGTAGCATTGTTTCAGTTTTGATAAATAACTAACCGCAGTTGCGAGGTAATGAGGTAATGTGTGTTGGTGTGAGGTAATTTGAAAATTCCGGTTTGCGTCCAACATTGTTGTGAAGTGACATATTCAATAGATATTACTCATTTCGAGACATTCCTACCTTTCGTTTTTCAAAATCTCCTGAACTCAAAACTGTTACACATAACACCACTGCGATAATTACTTGTATAACAAAGCTAACAGAGTGATCAGATCTCAATTGGTTTACGTTGCTAAAAAATGCAGTTATTACTTATAATCCGGTCGAAGTGAACTCAAAATGGTCAAAAATGGCCAAAATCGAATCAAAACTTCATTTCTAAAACAGTCGAAAAACGTGGTCAATATCAGAGATGAAACCGAGTCACTATTTACTGACCCGGTGACCCGGTATTTTTGAAAACAGCCTCTGGAGCAAATCCGGACATGCGACATATTTCTAGAATTGCCCGCAGCTGGGTATTTTGATAGTCTATATAAGTCTACAATTTTCGGTCTCATTAATGCTAAATCCGAGAGAACAATTACTAAAGCCCTTCCTTAAGGCCATCATGATCTTTGAGATGCTGCTGTAAGGGAAGCAGACATAGGAAATATGATAATCCCGATATGGGAATTCAGCTGATTGCTCGGTAGTGTAGGGGACAGCACGTTTGACATACAAGAAGAAGGGAAATAGTTTGATTGAACCCCGGTCGTTGCTACAAGGGTGCCTGACGATTCCCGTTTGGGATTGATCCACCAGCCCCGATATAGTAGTAGTGCTCGGACCGGTTCCGATTTTTGAAATCGGTTCCGGTTCCGGTTCCAGAGCACCGGTTCCGGTTCCGGTTCTAGCTTCCGGTTCCGGTTCTAGCTTCCGGTTCCGGTTCCGGTTCCAATTGAGATTTTTATAAAACGCTTATAATTCAAAATTTTTTAATTTTTTATATAAATTGGATCAAAACATTAAGACCCAACGTTGTTATATGCTTAAGGTTATTAATTTACGTGTAAAAAGTAATTAATTTTTACTCCTGTGTTTAATAGTGTTAAAATGTGTCAAAAAGTGTAATGAATATGTAAAACGTTTGAATCCTAAACTTATTCCTGTGTACCATGGTAATATTTTGTTCAACCGTATAGGATTTGAGCATTCACGGCATGCCACAGGCACTAATTAGCTGGTTCTCATATTTTGTACAAAAAAAACGAAAATCAAAATTCAATGCCTTGTTTTTTGAAATTTGATTTTTGAATTTTTTCAAATATCAAATGGTCCCGCGTTACACGCATAACTGACTAAAAGTTCACATTTAAAGGCTAGAGAAATTTTGAAAATTTGCAGGCTGAAAACTGAATTTTTGGTTATACTTTTCAAATCATCTGAGACAAAGCATACTGGAACCGGTCCGGTCCGGTTCCAAATGCTACCGGTTCCGGTTCCAAAAATCCTTCCGGTTCCGGGTCCGGTTCTACCGGTTCTAGTGGAACCGTTCCGAGCAGTATATAGTAGTGCTATAATAGCCATTGCTTAAAATTATTAAAATCCAGCAATTTTGAAACCCCAGATTTCCGAAAACTAGGAGCTTTTCTCGAATAGGTTAAATGAGTTAAAATTAACTCGATCTTTTTCCCGAATGAAATTAAAGAGTTAAACTTAACTCACAGAGTTAAACAGAGTAGTAATTTTTTACCCTGCGGTCATTCGCGAAAACAGAGAAAAATTAACTTTGTTTTAACTCCATTCTTTTCGCGAATGACACGTAGAGTTTAAAAGCTGTAGAGTTAAATTTAACTATATCCTTTTCATAAATGGGTTAACGTTAACTCTTTTTACTCGCTCAAGCTATTTTACATTGAATTTTAATTCGTTTCTCAGCACACGGGTTAAACGAGTTAAAATCTACTATGCTTACATTATTATTGGCACGTTTTGGGAGCGTAATAAAGGGTCTGTCTAAGAAGCGGAAGCGAAAACGGAAACAGAATCGGGATGTAAAAAACGAAAATAAAAGCGGAAACGCGGTCTACAAAGCTGAAACGGAATCAGAGCCTAAAAGGAGTGACAGCAAGTGGAAACTGGTCAAACATGTGAATAAATAAATCGAATTAGGGTCTACCTTGTGAAATCGAAAACCAAATATTTAATGAATAATGCAATAGTAATTGAATAAACAAATAAATGTTTATTAACTAAAGTCGTTACTGAAAATGAGACAACTGGCAGAGTAAAACGTTGTGAAATCCTGTAGTATTAGGAACACAGCGTTACTTTGTCGACAGTTTTCAGGGTCTGTTTAATGATTAATTTTTGATAATTGATTATCGTGATTAATTGTTTGATTTATCTTGATTATAATTGAATTATCTTGATTAATTTTCATTTCCAGGTAAAGTCGAAATTGAAAAATCGTAAAATTGAACTCGAATCAAATAATCGCTCTGTGCATAAAATTCTGTTTGTCCAAAAAGTGATTTAGTAATTTTCACCAGTAAACTGTAGTCGGATTTAGAGTAAAAACTAAAAAGATTGTAAGTTTAGAAATGGTTGTGGTTAAAAGGCCAGTTGGGATAATCTTTCCATAACGGATATATTCGATTTAAGGGTGGGGTCGCTTTGGGTCAAAATCTATAGTCACGGATTTCGTTCATTTTTACACGTAATCTAGGTACATATGTTCTCAAAACAAGACAAAACATTTGAGTTCGAAATCAAATTGTAGAGATATTCAGGTATAAAATTGGAAGACTTGGAAATCACTGTGATTCGCCCCCAAGGTCGTGTTGAGACAGAACGGCAGCGAAATTTGGGTAAACTAATATGGCAAACTAATTCTGTGGGTTGGCTAATATTTCAGTACTAAAACGACTCCGGGATAGCCAGCCAGTCGTTCACAGTGCATTCTTCAATTGTGAAATGAGCCTTTTACAGCTAACTGTACCCTCAAACTTTATCTTGATCTAACTTACAAATCCTACATTTCAGACGCATATTTCTATTCGAAAGAAAAGTTGTTCAGCTCATCATTAGCTATCGCATAATACCCAATTTCACTATAACTTGGAATTTTAAAAAATTGACAATTTTGACCCATATGAGATCAAAGGAGCTGACAGGACGAAAAGTTCAACCTAGAAGCATTTGCCCACACCACAACACTCAGCAGGTATGGAAAGCCATGTGTGTCAAATTTGGTGGCTTTCGAATGGATAACTTGTGAGAAATAATTAAACGAACGTGAAAATTCTGCAAAATGATGATTTTTGGCCAAATTCGCACATCTTGTCGCAAGTTTTTTGAGAGTACTACAATGATAGAAATTTGCAACTACTGTCATAAGGATTCTGTGCATGCGTAGAGTGTAACTATCTATAATCGATTTCTGTAACTTCTGCCAATCGTGCAGGAGAGGCGAAAATGTTTTGCTGGTCCTGTTTTTCGTAGTACCAGAAGCACCAATTTTCCAAAATTTGCACTTTGAAAAATCGCCAAAAACCTCCACTCAACAAAATTGCACCAGAAGGACTCTTTGATACGTCCTTAACATGTGCAACAAAGTTGTAGCGCTGTATCTTTCATACAGTGAAAAATTTTTCCGCCACAAGCTTTTTAACCTAACTTTTTCATTTTCCTATGTTTAACACATGTCAAGGTTGAAAGGCTCTACTGACCAATAGAAGCAATAGAGCAACGCTCTTGTCTTCTTTAAGGACCCATTGGGACTACAAAATACGTGAAATTGAGCAAAATCGGAGATGGTAGAAATCGGCAAATAAACGACCCCCCCCCCGCTTAAACTAATTCATGGATTGATTTTGTATCCTGCAATAAAAATTTTATATATATTCTTAGAAAAATAGAAATATTAATTATTTTAACTCTTTTCGCGTATGCACAGAGTTAATTTTAACTCTGCCAGTTCAAACTCTTTTAACTCATTGATTTTAAAACCTGCAGAGTTAAAAGAGTTAAAAGCTAAAGTTAAAGTTAAAAAGTTACAAGCAGAGTTAAATTTAACCCTGCACATTCATGAAAGGGTTAAAAGAGTTAATTTTAACTCTACTCTACTCTACTCTACTCTACTCATTCGTGAAAAGGTCCTGGGAGTATTTTATTGAAATGATTGCAAGAACAAGAATAGCAGCCGTACTGCACTGGTACTGCAGCAGTACTGACTCTACAGGTACTGACAAGCTCCGCAATTTGATTAGCTAGTTTCCGTGACACTCAGGACTCACAACACAGTAGACATACCAATTCTCATCTTATATGTTTTTGCTTCAACAGAAATAAAAAACTTTTTGAATCTTTAATATTAATATTCTATAAGTAAATGACTTGCCACAATGCACAGATTCTTATATTGATTGTTATCGGAGAATGAGGCAAATAGTTGCAGCACGCCGTCCATTAGCGATTGTTTCATTTCATTCAGATAATTAAGTGAAATTATCCAGTTCTTGTCAGATAAGTATCAACGTTGCCGCATGGCAATTGTATTCTGCAATGCTTATACTTTGATTCCCACAACCTAATCTACTCCAACTGCCAGTACTCAGACGAGTAAAATACAATTTGTACAATCGCTGATATCACCATATCAATATCAAGATTGTCACAATAACAGTTGCATACCCACCTGACATGGCGCAAAATCAGTAATTCCTGACAGAACTGACAAAACATTACTACCAACATCTCAACCAATTACAAAAAACAATTATATCAACGAATTATTACTTAAACTGACAAAGGAAATACGAAATACTTTAGGTTGCTTCGTTAATATCCAACATCAATGGATTCCAGAATTCAGCTAGAAAGTTTTGCTTGCTTTCAGAAACAACCAACGGCCACTTAAAATATTAGAAGAATCCCAGAATTAGGCAATTATCTATTTATGCCAATATGTTTAATAATTCAGTTAAACAGAATCATATAAACAGATATGATGACAAACAGACATTCGAAAATTTTAGCCACGGCTAAACTCTCTTGTGAGTTACCAAGTAAAATCAAGTGAAACCAATTGTGAAGCTACCAAGGTGTCAAGCTTCACATTCATTCTGTCATCTAGAATACAACCAGAAATCTGTATTTGCAAAGGATACCTTCTCCCAGTGACTTGACCTGGAATGGTTTCCTTAATTTCGTATATCACCATGAACACATTAATTAGTATTATATATTAACAGCGCTTGTCTTACATTCAGATCTATTGAGAAATCAATTAACAAACTTTGTACAATTTTTCATAGTAACGTAAGCTAGACAGGTGAAGTCCCTTTTCAATCTCTGTTGCCTAGGTGTAAGCAAGAGCTTATAATAGGAAAGGAAGAGTATGACACTCAGCTCTAAGCTTGCAATATGCTCGAAACATTAAGGCCAAAATCTCAGAGGGACTTCTTAGCGTGTAAACATACAACGCTGACATTTTTCAAAAAACGGGCGTTTTGCCAGATTAAATACTATAACTGTTAGCAAACTCGTACTGCAATAACTTTTAATTCATTATATTGCGCAGAACGAGATTTTCAACGGTACAAAAATTATGTAGTTAGCTTCAGGCAATCTTTCATAAAACCGGCAATAAAACATCCTTTCCACGAAAGTTCAGGGAATTTTACCATTCCTTCAAAATGCCTTCGTTGTTGTCGGATTTGTAAGAGATTGCCTGATTCTAACATAATAATTTTAGATATAATGATGGTAAACATAACAACATAATGATATAAAAATTATTTCTTTATGATTTTCCTAACTCAGGTTATAGTATTTATTTAATTTTACAAAAACGCCCATTTTTGAAAAATGTCAGCGTTGTATGTTTACACACTTAGAACCCCCCACCCGAGATTTCGGGCCTTACTGTTTCGAGCATATTGCAAGCTTATTCTATGAGGAAGAGCTGAGTGTCGTACTCTTCCTATCGTAAACTTTTGGTGTAAGTAATTAAAATGTCAAATTTAATTCAATCGATAAGCTTTGGACGTAGTAGCTTGACTGGATATAATAAAAGCATAGCTGCTCAAATTTCATTGACCACAGCCCTTAGCCCTTGTCCTAATCGTTTTATATTTGGACTGTAAGCAGAGGAACCTGCATAAGGCAATTATTTTGGAAATTTCGCTAAAAGAAGAAAAACGTGATGGCAATAATGTATTGTTTGATGTTTTTACTCAATCACTACACCCTTTTCATCCAAGGGGTTCGTTTCTGAACAGCCAACTCCTTGGAAATCTCGGATTAAACTAGTGCTACCAGTCCTGTTTTATCAACTGAACTGTTGTCATCAAGCGACAGAAAATTTGTTTTGAAGAAGACTTGTAAGACTCTAACAATGGAAGGATCTGTTGGATGTGATATTCGCGTGCTAGCGACTGATAAATGCAGGCATTCATTTCTTCATCATCTCAATAAAATATGTTAGCGAACGTAAATAGTGATGGGTATAAAATTTAAATCACCGTTGCAAGTGTTTACCTTAGATCTTACCACTAGCCAGTTAGTATCTGTCGATTTAACGGTTCCTTAACTTTGGTTAACCTTGCATGAGAAGGATTCCTTTAGACTGAGATTAAGTGCGCTATTTCCAAGGTTTTGCTTTCCATTACTTCCATTTCATTGCTATCTGCAGCTTGCTATTGCGTAACGGTGTTTCCACTGCATACAAAGTCAATTCCTCCATGCCCAACGTAGACTAGTCTATTAAAACATTGGCTAGCTTCCTAGAAAACAGAAAACTTAATGGGATGATAAGAATTTCTTACTCCCACATGTTTAGGTTCAACGTGCATATGCTCAAACAGTATTCTGGTTGTTATTGTGTTAGTATCTAACAAAACAGCAAGTTGTCTTAGCGTAGTTATACCGCTACATGTGTCTTCTGGGAACTAATGAATTGCAGAGTTTCACTCCCAAATGGCAAATGTCTTGCGATGACATCCGAAGCAAACATTTTATTAAAAATATGAAAATCGCGTTTTTTTCTCTGCCCGAACTCCTACCGCAATTCTAAAACTTTTAGTTCACCGTTTCCTAATACTCCCCCTACATTTAGATTTCGTAACTAATAATGACTAACTGAAACAACTTACATATGTTCTGAGCTCCCATGCTATTACATGAGTGCTTTTCCAAGGTGGTCCAGTCAATCCGTTACTGAGATACACTTTGTGGTATTTTATATTCCGAAGTAGAATTCACTTTCACTATAACTTCAAAGTTATTGTTTGAGTGCATCTTCAAGTTTACGGCAACTTCACTACAACTTCAAAATAAACAATTATAAGTTGATACAGCATTATGAATAGCTTTTGATAATAATAATAGTTTAATATAATTGATAATAATTAGTTAATTAAGTAATAAGATAATAATTGATAGTTTAATATAAACGTTAGTAGTACACGATCGATAAATATTGCTTTCCTCGATTTATAAAACTAACGCCTCATCAGTTATAGTGACCAACAGGTTCTTGTCATTCACAACTTTTAGCATTAAAGATGTTCTACTTATCTTCGAAAAGCCGTTGTTCTTCCAAGTTATGGATCGAGATTACTAAAAAACTTAAAAAACTAAAATGTTGATAACTGAAATACAAACGTGAAATCATATCTGTGAGAATTTGGTTACTGGAAGAATGTATTAACTTTAGGTTCTACTTCTGCTAAACCTTTCTCAATTTATCAGTGGTGTTTACAAATGGGATAGGAAGGGATAAAATTGAAATTGCGTCACAGGTGCCGTCTTAGCTGCCGTCATTACTTTTACTTAGGAGTCTCATACGTCAGTGGTTTATTAGAGTTTCTTCCATAAATCAAATTGGCATGATACTGATACATATGCCAGACGAACAAGTTAACCTTTAAAGTTTTCTTTGTTTCTTTAATAATCCTCAATTGCTTCAACTTTAATTTTTGGTGAAAGAATTTTACAGTAAAACAGTAATCACAATTTTGCACCCAGATGTTTGAATTCCCACCTTTGCGCAGTCAATGGCAATAGATTCATAGACAGTTACTTAGTGCTAAAAATCAAAATACACGCACAGAATCATGAACTCAATGCTCAATTACCGTATATGGATGAACATTTTTAATTTCACCTGCTTTCCAATTCTTGTTTTTGGGTTCGTCTCTTTCAGGTTGTGAGCGCCTCTTTGCCAGCATGGCATTGCTGAAATTGCAGTCTCAGCGAGAGAGTGCTTAACATGCAAATTAGATTTGAAGTAAACTATTGGCAAGCCGTCAACGTTACGGATGCAAAAGCGTTCATGATTCCATTTATTTGTATTTGTAGTTTACTTTTCTATTAAATATATAACGAGAAGCTCACTCGTCTGTGCACTGCAACTGCATTGACTTCTGTCATTTTTTTCCAGCAGGCTCCTTAGACGTAGTTTTTGGGTAAGTGAGGAAAGTAGTGTGAGAAACGCAATTCGCATGACCACTCATATCCACAATTTACAGTGGAAGCCTGTACAGGTGGATGAAAAAATGTTTGATTTGGGCAGTACTTTTTATACTACATACCCGTTAAGATTGGGTGGTTGCCTTGGCAGGAGCGAATGGTCAAAAATGAACAATTTTTCTGATTTGACAACTATTGGTCTAAGCTGAAATTAGAAGTACCCATCAGCCAGCCTGGAACCATTTTCAGGTTAAAATCTTGCTGTTTCATTTTATTCAAACTTCTGTATGCACCCTAAAATTGGTGAATTTATAGTCAACGGATGATCGTTCATATTGCCGATTCTATCCACATCTAACAATAGAGTTCTTTCTTTACTTCAACAAATTTTACAGGTATTTGATTTTTAAAAGAAACTTTAAATTTGCTAGACTAATCAATCCGAACTTTCTTATCACTAATTATGTAGGATTAAGAACAGTTGAGCAAATTCAAAAAGCTTCCGCGGACCACTCCTTTACATCTAACAAAAACGTAACTTTCGACAGATTCTACAGTTTTGATACATAGGGTCTATGGCTGACATCGGTAATGGTGACTCAGTTTTTATATATTGGAAGTACATACTATGCAAATTGGGTGTTGTGTTCTTATTCATTTCAAACTCCAAGTTCAAACTTCATTTCAAACTCAAAGTTTAATAGAATGTCTGGAAATCGCTGCACTCATAGCAGTGACGCATCTCGGTTTTCAGAAAGAGGTACGAAGGTGCGAACTAAACAAACGCCTGAAAGGAATTATCATGGTCCTGGGATGGAAACTGGATGATGGACCATTAGTAACTGTGTCAGAAATCAGTTAGTCGAGGTAGTCCCTATTCGCTTTTAAAAGGGCCATCCCCCAAAATGGGCCTAAAAATCGAAAAAATGAAATTTCTCCGATTTGGCTGAAACTTGCCCGAAACATAGCCAAGGGTACCTAGGTTATATGTCTAAAATATTACGCCGATATCTTTTTTCATTAGTCGGCTATGGCGGGTCAAAGTTGCCATAATCGCTGTTTTGGCTCAAAAACGGCGATTTTTCGAACTTTGAACGGCCATATCTCAAAAGTGGGTCTGGAATTTTGTTCATTTTTTGCATGGACCTTGGTAGAAATGCAGATAAATAATATTTATAAAAATTGCGTGGTACTAAGGCATAATGAGGTCGCTATGTCAAAAAATGTGGAAATGCGCCTACTGAGCTTGGAGGCTTAAGCTGGTTCGACCGTCGCAAACTGCGGAACATGACCGCTAGAAAACTCAAACTGGCAGGGATAGGTGTCCCATGTGTGGTGCCTGTATGGTTAAGATATGAACTGACTGACTCTTCTCTATCCGCCTGAGCACAATTTTGATTGGTGAAGTCCTACGGCGACGTCAGTGGCAGAGTCGAAAATCACGAATTTTGCTATAACTCGTTGAAAATACGGAGTTGAGCTCTAATATTTGAAGGTTTTCCTTTTACGTCACGTTGCTACAAGTCCTGAAAGTTTGAGCCAAATCGATTTTTGAAGGTTGCCCAACTTATGGTTGACCCTACCAGAAATCGGCTCATATATATATATATATATTATTATATTATTATATTAGCCTTAAACTCTAGGTTCAGATCCAAATTAGATCTGAACAATTTTATGTTTAACACTCTAGGGGAGATCTCACCTGGATCTCTTTTCAGCTGCTGAAATGTAGACTAACAACAGTACGCAAAAGATTAATTTATTAACTAAGTCGTTATAATTATAATTTGATGGACAGAACAGTTTCACGGCAGTTATTAACAACAAGTAGGTTTACAATGTTCAAATGGTATAGGTTATACAATTTACCAGAGTTGCCAGCCCTGGGAATGGGATTGATTTGGGAGACGAGACTTTACTAAATAGAAACTACTTGAATTCAAGATTATACCGGTTACTAATTAATTTAAGACTAATTATCAGTCCTCTTTTCAGGTATTATAACTGGGCACGTTAGATAGATAGTGTTGCGTGTTGTGTGTTTCAAATTCTAATTCAAATCAACTCTCTATTGGTCTTTTACAGAAAAACTACGACACAGTTCAGTATAACAAATAATTAACTAAAGTCTGACACAAAAATGTGTGTACAAAATTTGTAAGGCCTCCAGTGAACTAAATATAAGTCGTAACCCCATAAAACCATATATTTTCGGAATCCTTGCAGCGAGACGAACATTTTTACAATATTTAAATTTTTTTACAAATTCAAAAATATTAAAATATTGGTTTTCGGGGAATTTTTTCGGACCGTTCAAGGTATTCAGCTCATTCATTCCGAAACATTTTCCCATCCGAAGACGCATCCATTGACACAAGAACGAAAAAATCGGTTGAAAAATAAGCATTTTATTCCAAGAATTCGTTTTTCCATTTTCTTTGAAGTTTGAAGCTTTTTGCAGCTTTGTCTTGTTATTACTCGCGACTCGCTCAACAGAAAATTTTTTCTATTCGATTTTCAGGACCGCTTTAAATTACATTTAAAATAAAATGACTCGTTTTAAAATTGGTTTTAATATACCTTATAATTTTAAATACCTAATAATTTTAATGTCGACCTAACGCTGAAATAAAGCATAATACTGACAGTGGAATTTTTAAGACATTATGGCGCTTTTGCGAAAACATGACCGACAACCCCTAGTTGCTGGCTGTGGGGAATAACTCTTCTAACTAGTTTATTAATTTCAGAGCCGTAATTAAGGGGCTCTCTAATTCAGAATCAGAGGTTTGGGGTACCACTCATAATCCCACGAAAACTACGAAAATAACCCCAAACAGTGACAAATAAAGATAATATTTTGGCCATAAGGGCCGTGGCTTGACTGGAAAAAATGGAATCAAAACGAGAAAACAAAGAAAAGAGAAGGGTGGACACATCTCAAGACCTCCATCAAACAGGAGGGGTTTACATGAGCTGCCCTTGAGTTTTAGAAAAGTTTAAATAATGAAATAAAAGGTAAAATAAAACTGGCCCGGAGGCCCAACATGCTATGGAAATACTTAGGCTTAGGCCCAAAGTATTGTTATAAAGTTGGGGTTCATTGGCCCAAACATTCCATAAAACTTTGGCCATGAAGGCCCCAAAAATATCAAATAACAAATAGGGCCCAAAGGCCGAAAATTGCATAAAAATATGACTTGACTTTGACTTAACGCCGGAGAGCAGGATCAGCATCCGCTATAGCGTGTCCCCATATGATACGCCGCCACTGAGCCTGATCAGAAGCCACGTCTGCAATAAAAATATGGCTCAAAAAAGGCCGAAACTTCCTAAGACTTTTCCTATAATTGCAGTTCTGAGCCGGATATAAGTGATCCATATGGCTCCTCATGGTGTGTGTGTTCGTGTGTTATTCTCAATCTTCCTTTCTGATCTGTGGACCAGAAAGGTTCCTAAAAGCGTCCTAAAGGGGGACGTGTATTGCTATATTCCCGTACCACACCAGTGGTCCGAGAAACAATACACGCCGGGGGAGAGGGGAGAAGAAAGCGACTGCTTTCGGCCGCTGCTAAACGAACACTGACTAGATTCGAAATTTTGGAAACCGAGCTGACAGTTTTGCTGACAGCTCGGTGACAGGTCATTAGCGAGCTGGAGGCGGAATTTCTCTTTCATTTTAGAGCAAAGCTTCTAGAAAGTTCTAGAACTTTCTAAAAGCTTGCTATCTTTTGCACAGGGCCTGCAGCGGCTGGTTGAGCCAGCTGGGCCATAAAGGACCAAAATTAATGAAATTTGCGAATTATTGCCCCCCAACTGACCCATTTTTGATAGATTTTGGGTGCTGAAATTCTGCAAAACTTTGCGAAACCTTGGTTAACATGTAAACGTAACCAAAGGGGAAATATTGTAAATTCTGACTCTTATTTCCAACTTTACGCAGTCTAAGTAAGTTCCAAGGACTCAAAATGGGAATCTTCATATTCTACGTATTTGATTAGACATGTTTGACTAATTTTCGTAATAATTTTAATTATGGGGAATTAATTAAGCCCCTCCGAACTTTGCGTGTGTGTAAAAGGTGTGTCTTATTTTCTTCTATTGAGGCGAACTTTTGTTGTCCTCCTTTTGCTGGACTAGGCCCAACAAAGGTTCACCTGAGGACAAGCCTCTCGTACGTAGGAAAAGAAAGGGACAGCAGTACACCTGACTGCTATGTAGTCTGGGAGGTAGACAACCTCCCCGACAAAGAAAGGAAGAAGAAAAGTTAACACAAAGGTTTTTTAGAAGTCCACTTTTAGGACTTTCCTTTTAAGAAAAGTAAGATTATGAAACAAAAACTAATCTTACATTTAAAACATTTTCGCCTATAACTTACTCAATTTTGGGAGTTGAAACATGGGGATTGCATTTTTGGAAATGGGAGAAAATTCTCTTTCTTATGAGCCTAAGTCGTCTCATCAACCAAAATTTCGTTTCTTACTTAATAATTAACTAATTAACGTAAAACAAGCCTAACTAACACTAATTAACATTATTAATAACAAATTAAAGCCTTAGAACATCGTAAAACACAAATTGTTGCAAATTTACGCAGTCAGGTACTTATTACATTGAATTTCTTACGTACGGCATAATTAAATGATTATTCTGCTAAACCATTTTCTAATATATGTTATTAAACAACGAAAATGCTCTAAGACACTACTAACAAGGATTATTACATTCTCCTCCATTAGAAATACAGAGTTCTTTTCGTGATAGTTCTACATTCTGATTCTTACGCCAACACTGGACTTCATGGACTTTTATGATTCTTTTCGTATTAATCTTTAGCAATGGAAGGGAGAGTGACCGCACCCGGGTCACTAAAGGAAAGGACACCTGACCTTTCAAAGAGGGGAATTTCAGGTATTGACCTTATTATGGTTATTACTATAATCACCTCAAATATAGTGTATCATAAATTGGCTCAATCAATTCTGACTAGACTTGGTAAAAGACCCTTTTTAAGTGTTAGTAATGGAATAAATTTAAGCTTTTCCTCTCGTAGTGGCCATTAGATGCTTAGTTGGGGCTGGCAACTCTGATTTCAACAATTATACAATTACAATTAACTAGAATTTGGACACAATATAATAACTGCAACTTAACATTGACAGGATCTTTAGGTTCCATCTTCTGTAGGAACCTCTTTTGGGATAATGACCAACTTGAAACTGACTTCTAACCACTTTTAAACACAAGATTTAAGTTATTCCATTACATATGTATATATATATATGTGTGTGTGTGTGTGTGTGTGTGTGTGCGTGCGTGTGTGTGTGTGTGTGTGTGTGTGTGTGTGTGTGTGTGTGTGTGTGTGTGTGTGTGTGTGTGTGTGTGTGTGTGTGTGTGTGTGTGTGTGTGTGTGTGTGTGTGTGTGTGTGTGTGTGTGTGTGTGTGTGTGTGTGTGTGTGTGTGTGTGTGTGTGTGTGTGTGTTCACAGTAATTTTGATTGTTTTGGAGCAGTTCTGAAAATCTAAAAATATCTACAATTAGGCTGGGAGCATAATTAAGAAAACTTATTAACACATTAATTGGCACTACTGTGTATATATGTAATGTAATTGCATGTAATGCATGTAATTCCACTTGCAGATTTCGACACTACAATTTGCGTTCAGCATTGCACATTCAGGGTTGACACAATGTATATATATTCAATATTGACACAGTTGTAGAGGTGAGCATTTCGAACCGTCGGCCCGGCCCGGCCTGACCCGGCCCGCGGGCCGGGCCGAACTCCATTGGTTAGCGGGCCGGGCCGGGCCGAGAAATCCTTTAACTGCGGGTCAGAACGGGACAAAACGGGCCGGATCCAATCTAGAAGATGTAAAATCACTATAATTTGCTACACATTTTCGGATTCTGGTTATTTTATAGCAAAATTTGTAGTTTCGCAGCTTTATTTGGCCTCTGCGTCTTGCATTGAAGCATTTGAAATGATGCTGTTAGTAAAAGTTTGGAATCCTTTTTGGCGGGCCGGACCAATTTTTGTCAGCTTGCGGGACGAAGCGGGCCAATCAAGAGTTTGGGGCGGGGCGGGCCGGGCCGGGCCGGGACGAAAAAATCCGGCCCGTGCTCATCTATACACAGTTGACACAAACACAATATACACAATATTTAGACGGATTCAACGTTGACACAAGTATATATTGACAAGTTTGGTACAACTGTGGTGTCAGATGCTAAAAGCTTATACATACAACTCAGTTTAGTTTTGTTCAATTGTATATCAACCAACAGTGTGTGACATTGATGGAAAATGTTCAGGGACTAAGGTTTAGTGTAAGTAGTAGCGATGGCGCTACTACCTCCACGTTAACACAGGGTCCGATTCTGGAGGGAGGGTCTACCGTGATTCCGAAATCGATTCTATCCCTAAAAATTCCAAAATTTTAAGGGGGTCTATCCTAACGTTAGCATAAATAGCAAACTTTTTGGTTGTTGTACATTTTACGGGGACAGAAACCCCTGCAGTGCGTTAATTGCCTTTGGTTCTGGTCTGAAGTCAAAACGTCTAACGTTCATAACGTCTACCGACGAAACGTCTAACGACGAAACGTCTACTGACAAAACGGGGCAAAATACCTTCGCAAAAATCTCTCATCAAGTTTTATTGAAAATCGAACTTTAACGAAACTTTTTGAATTAACTTTAACAAAAATTTCAAAAATTTTAAAAATTTTAAATTTTTAAGTTTTTTAAGGGGGGGGGCATGGGGAACCAACAAATTTTTTGTCTCCGATTTTGCTGATAGTTGTGTATAGGGGTTTTTTGTGTCGTAGAACACGAATCTGAAGTCCGTTTTTCGATTCAGCGTTTTCAGATCAGAAAATTTTTTCAAATGTGGTCACTGGTGGACAAAATTTAGGAGCGTGGACATGTGGACATATGCGGGCGGACGTGGACAAGACATGCGTGCACAAACGTGGACGTGGACACTGAAATTCTGAAAGACAAATTGTTTCAAATATACTTCTTATTTTCTTGCCGTAGCTTCAGTATTCGACTAGTCATTGATTATTCACTGATTATTTGCTGAATACTAATTACTGATTACTGACTGTAATCAGTTAAGATGGTGCAACAAATTTCACTGACTGCTGCTTTTCAGAAATATTTAAAAACTAAACAACATTTAAAATCAAACAATAAACTAGACGTGGAGCTTAATTTAATGTGTTTTTAAAATACATTTACATCTAAATAACAATAAACCTGACTAGCTTTCTTGAAAAAATAAGTTTAGACGTTTTGAACGTGTGACACAATTTTAGAAAAATTAGACGTTTTGTCAGTAGACGTTTCGTCGTTACACGTTTTGTCGGTAGGCGTTATGAACGTTAGACGTTTTGACTTTAGACGTTTTGAACGGACACTCCACATGCTCAATGGATTTTATGATAATGACATTTTAAAATAACTGAATTGAGAAATAACATGCATATGAAACTTACATAAAACTTTAAAGACATAGGTATTACTGTACAGTAGGGCGGTGATGCCCTACTGTCATAATTTATTATTATTTAAAACGATTCTGCATTCAAAATTAGTCCGAACTTATGTATCTTGTTTTTGTCAAAAGTGCCCCGATAGTCTATAAATTGTATTTGAAATAAGGTAATTGTATGTGTTGCAAAGATAGATTAGCAATTTGTCTAGTTTGGTTTCGAAATTCTCTCAAAAGTCTCTTCTAAAATTTGATTGGCTGGGCAGGTCATGTGTGCTCACTTGACTGGGTGTTCTTTCGTTACTTTCAAAAGCTCAGTCAGTCTTATTCATTCTGTCAAGCTGGTCGGTTGCTTTTTTTGAGTCTGCGATTTTCCCTTTCAAAATTTATAGTGTTTGCTTTACCGGTTTGGTTGGGGCCCTCAGCGCATTCGAAATCTGTGTTAGGGTAGTAGAGTTGTCTTCAGTCTAGAGATAGACTGAAGGGGACCTCCGCCTATATAATTCTGCTCTGGTATGCAATTTTATGCTCTTGTTTCTGCCTATTTATGCTATTTATGATGACTTCTATGCCTGTTTCTGGACACCTAAACTCGTAAGTCTGGTGCCTATTTCTACTTTCTGGTGTTAATCCCCCTCCGCTATTACAGTAAATTTTATAATACTGCCACTTGGCCTAGTGTACTTTAGCCAAGTCTTAGATTTGTTAGTTCGGTAAGTAGGGTACATAGGGTCTAGGATTGGGGGTAACGTAGCGTGAGTGAGCTTTAGGTTTCACATATTATTTGGCGTGTCCTATTGGCGAGGCTTGTCGAGGTTGGCCTGGAACTATCTCCCTGTCCAGGTTGCGTATCCAGCCTTCAGCGCACAGCACCCCACTAAAGGTTTTTGGTCGCCCATTTACCAGTCTCTGGGTCCAAAACTTTACAATAGGCTGCCAGTTTCGGCCTCCACCTCGCCAATCTTTGTAAAATTTACGTACGTCTTTGTGTATTTTGTGGGTAAAATACTTTCGATTTTTCTGGAACTAGAAAAATCCAGGCCCACTAGGTATTTTTTCGGGCTAGGAAAAATCTTGTACGTATTATTTGGGGGTTATATCGTATTTGTCTCGTCATACTGTGCCAATTTTGTCAAATTTGGGGGTAAAATTTTCAATTTTCTTTTTCAATTCAATTCATTTTTGCCACAATTCCTGGTTATATTTCGGGGTTTTCCTGGTATTTTGTGGGTATTTGTTGTATTACTGTCGTAATTTTGTCGAAAATTTTGGCCTGTCTACTGCGTGTCCCTGTCATTTTCTGAGGGATACGTACGTACTTTTGGCGTAAATTAGGGCATATTGTCGGTTATTTTTACGTATTTTTGTCGTATTTGGGGCCATTTTCTCGTGCGTATCTTCCAATTTTCTTGTTGATACGTACACTCTGTGGCCAATATTACCCAGCTCGTACATTGTTCTGTGTGTGTGTGTGTGTGTGTGTGTGTGTGTGTGTGTGTGTGTGTGTGTGTGTGTGTGTGTGTGTGTGTTTGTGTGTGTGCGTGCGTGCGTGTGTGTGTGTGTGTGTGTGTGGGTGTGTGTGTGCGTGCGTGCGTGCGTGTGTGTGTGTGTGTGTGTAAGGGTGTGTGTGTGTGTGTGTGTGTGTGTGTGTGTGTGTGTGTGTGTGTGTGTGTGTGTGTGTGTGTGTGTGTGTGTGTGTGTGTGTGTGTGTGTGTGTGTGTGTGTGTGTGTGTGTGTGTGTGTGTGTGTGTGTGTGTGTGTGTGTGTGTGTGTGTGTGTGTAATGATATAAGACGTGCAAATAAATAAATGTAGGCTGGGAACCTTTTCTGGTTTAGGCATAGCAGCTGTTAACGTTTCAGAAAACCACTAAAGTCACTGCGAAAGCTTGCCTTGGTTACTCTCGAGAATGAAAAGTTTCGTACTAAAACCGTTTATCGGTTAAATCTCAAGCTTTTACAAAGAGCTCCAATTGCTGGAGGTTTGTAAAATCTGCAATGTGAATGTCAATGCAAGCTCAAAAATGCAAAATGTGTTTTAATGTCCATTGCCTATACATTAATCAGTTTTAGGTGGAATGTCGAGAAATTTCGAACAGACTGATTTCCTACAAACAACTGTGAAAATTGGTCTGCATAGGTTTCTACTATAGAATCGGCTATCAAATGTCAATGGTGTCGCAATACCTAAAATATTAATTGCTGTAATTATGATTGTAATCAATGCAGTTATATTTAACAGATAACCTGAGTACGCTGAAGAAATAATATAATTTATTGTACAGTATAATTAATAGTATAATTACAAAAAGCCAGCGCAATTGCAATTTAAACTGTGACGGTACCAACGATACTGAATGGAGTATACATAAACTGGAAATGTAAAGAAATGGAAACTTCTCATAGAAAGATTGAAATGCTGCCAAAATTCAAAACTAATTTGCATATTGCAAAGCAGATTAGAGATGCCTAATTTTTAGACGCAGGAGCTCTAATTTGGACTACTCTGCTGATGTTCTGTATGTTCTTCTGTGTCAATATTTGAAGATATCCTTTTCATTTCATGTACGTTTTTCAGTGATAAAGCTTCGGACTAAGATGTTGAGTAATTCTTTGTTTCTTTCTTACCAATCATGTTCACCACGCATGGGCAATGTCTGCACAACTGCTGCACATGTGCAGGCTAAGAAAAATTTACCCCCGCGCAGCAGACATGTGCAGGAGGGGAAGTTCGGTGGGGGGTGAAGGGCTGCCGAAGGCCGCCGAAAAACCGGATTTTCCGGTTTCTTACCGGAAAAATCCGGATTCTGGGGGGGGGGGTGAGGGACCCCTCTGGGGGGGTGAGCTCAGGTCTGGGGGGGGGGTAAACCCCCCCCCCCAAACCCCACCCCAAGCACACGTATGCCGCGCAGTGCGCAGCAGAAGTTTTACCCCCGCGCAGCAAACTTTTTACCCCGCGCAGGGAAGCGCGTCAAGATTTTATCCCGTGCAGCAAATTTTTATCGCGGCGAAACAAAATTTTTACCCGCGCGCAGCAAAGCGCATAAAAATTTACCCCCGCGTAACAAAGCGCACATCCCGTGCAACAAAATTTCGAACTCGAGCAGCGAATTTAACCCCCGCACAGTAAAAGTTTTACCCCCGCGCAACAATGCGCAATCAAAATTTAGTCCCGCACAACAAAATTTTTATCGCGCGCAGCAAACTTTTTACCACCGCGCAACAAAACAGCATTAGAACTTTATCCCGTGCAACAATATTTCTAACTCTAGAAGCAAATTCGCTGAGTACAATTTTTACCCCCACGCAACAGAGCGCATCAAAATTTTCATCGCCGGGCAACAAAATTTTTATCCCCGCGCAGCAAAGAGCATAAAGAGTTTATCCAGCGCAACAAAAGTTTTTACCCCCGCGCAACAAGTGCATTAGTGTTTTAAGTCTCGCGCATCTAAATTTTTACCCCGCGCATAAAAATTTTGTCCTGTGCAACAAAATGGTTTAAAAATTTCTTGGTCGGCTTCGCCCTTGGTGCGTTTTCCATTACATTTATTTGAAAAGTTTCGCGCCTGCCTCTCGATAAAAATTACATTCTTTTTAAAAATTTTGCGCCGTCGGCCCGTTTTTCTTTATTTTTTCTTATGAATTTCTATTACATTTATTCCAAAACTTTTGGACCTGTGGTGTGTTTTCTTTTTCATTGCCTTTGAAACTTTTTGAGCCATCGGCTCTTTTTGTTTAAAAAACATTTCTTTCAAAGACATTTTACGCCCTCGGCGCATTTTTCTGTAGCTTAAAAGTTGAGTTGAATTCGCAGTCGAACACTTAAAGATACGCAGTCAAAATTACGCAACCTGCAATCGGCATCAGGGTTGGGCGAAACCGAAACTTTGCCGAAACCAAGAACGAGACTGACACCAGGGTACCGAGACCGAGACTGATCAAGTTTCGGCTTTTGGGTGAGACCAAGACAAACAATTTCCAGCTGTTTAGTTTTTTCCAGTTTTTGAGGCTTAGGCCAGTATTAGCGACTTTAACACATAAAAATACTGTTTTCGCGCCTCGTTAGTTAGTTTTCATTACATCGATTTAAAAATTTCGCTGAAAAATGGTTTCAAAAAGTTTCCGGTCTCGGTTTAAAACCGACACTTTTCGTTGGGCGAGACCGCGCCCGAGACTGGCCAAGTCTTGGCTTTTGGGAGAGACCGAAACTAATGATTGCCATTTAAAGACTGCTCTCAATTAATTTCTTGAAACAATTTACCGCAGTTTAGGCTCTGACTTTTTTGAGGCTGTCGTCCCTATGCCCTCCAGGGACGGATTCTGAAAGAAGCCGCCCCGTCGCGAATCGTAGGTATGAAAAATTAAGGAAAAAAATAGAAAAAGGGCAAAAACCAAATAGTTTCCTATTACTTAAAATTTCGTGCTACTAAAAACCAAAGAATTTTTTAATTTTTAACGGCATATTTATTCATTACGCTTATGAAGATGTGTAGAATTTAAAAACAACATTCTCGTTTCTTCAAAGTGAAAAAGAATTAAACTTCCGAAGAAAGGATTTATTGCAAAATCAAAAAATTTCTTCAAATTTTGGGGGCTCTCCCGTTGCAAACATTTTACCGCTACCCGCTTTATAATTTTTACGGCCCTTTTTACGACGGTAAAGTTGCGTTAGGGCGCCTTTGACATTCGGTCATTTCAAATTTGTTGCGTTAGGACGCCCTTCTGTTGCGTTTGGGCTACCTCGTGTTGCGCTAGGGCGCCCTTCTGTTGCGTTTGGGCTACCCTGTATTGCGTAGGGCGCCCTTATGTTGACAGTCCACAATACACTGTTCAAAACATTGTATTGCTTATATCAACGCTACATCTTCCAAAGCTTACCAGTTAACAGCTGTGACTTTAAAGGGCACCCTAACGCAACAGTAGCCCTAACGCAACATAATCTTTGCGACACCCCCTCTTAATTGTTCCATTCTACATTGGTAGTTCCACATGCAGTTGCGTATATCTTTTACTTATATACATGCTCTTGATTCTGGAGCAAAATTCTCCTTAAGCCATATCGCACATTGGCAATGTATTTTTCTAAATATTGAATTTGTGCAAAAATTGATTATTTTGTTTTTGCTGTTTTTTACTACATTCTTTTGCTAATGTTTCCAAGCTGGATCTGTTTTCATACTGATTTCTGCCAAACCATAAAGTTGCACAACTGTCGCCCACAAGCAGTTTGGTTAAGATTCCAGTTGTATGCCGCAGCCATACATTTGAGTGTTTCCACTAAGGATTTCCCATAGCCTTGAGGGTTGTATCAGACGAAATCAGAAGGTTATATCAACGGCTTTCTATATTGTAAACTTACTTGTCATAGCTTCGACTTTTGAAAACTAATTATACCTTCGTTAATAATGCAAATTAAATTTTAAAAACGGAAAGAATTATAACTGCATTCATAAAATTACCTTGCTATTTAAGTAAAGCCAGAGAACAACGATTTTAGCATTTTTTGCGAGATTCAACCTTAGAGGATTGCGTAAAAGTTATCTCCGATAAAGGGGCTTGAAAAATGCGTGATTAAAACAGAGCTTTGTGAAAACTACAGTCGACACATATCGTGAAAAATTAAAAATTTGACCCCCGCGCAATAAGCTCGAAGGCTGTGCAGGCTAGAGCTAAGTTCATTGCCCATGTATGATGTTCACAGTAATTTTGTTTGTTTTGAAGCAGTTCTGAAAATAAAAATGTCTACAATAGGCTGGGAGCATAATTAAGAAAACTTACATTTATTGGCACTACTGTGTATATATGTTTGTTCAAATTCAGGTGAGGCGTTTGCCAACGAGATTCGTGCTGTGACAAATTTGGGCCGGATAGAGTTCCGTAATACCGGCAAATGCCGTCCTCTTTCGACTTTGATTTTCGACAATGCATTTGTTGACCTTGAGACCACAGACATGTGCAGTGTCATGTTAGTTTTTCTTATTGGGACCTGTATACAAACGTTTCCCCAACTTGTAACTTTGCGTATTTGTCAATGCTATACAATTTTGAAGAAAACGAAAAAGAAGGGACTGAAATTGAGCTTAAACAAATCTTTGCTTAATTCATATTAATTAAGCAGTTAAGGGGGGGTCCATCGTGAAAACTTTTAGACCACGGCTTTCGCTCATTTTCCCACATAATGTAGCCATATATTTTATACATTTCAAGTTTAAATTTTGAGTTGTTTCGTTCAGTTCTTCGTAAGTTATGAGCCATTCATTGAGTACAATTTGAATATCAGCGAAAATGCGGGTGCTGCAGACAATGGAAGCAAGTTTGCGCAAATGAAATCTTTAAGAGCGCTTAACTTACAATAGAAGCATTTCCGAGCCATAGTTCTATGAGAAGAATTCATCCCTGCACTGAGCGCTTTCGATTGATGTATAATGTGCCATATTTTGAAATTTTTGAAAAATCGCTGTTTTGTGAATTTCGGGGTCTGAGGTTCCCCATTGGCGCACTGAGAAATATTGGACACAGCTGTCGGCATAATTCATGCAACAAATTGATTCCAAGGCATGAATAAATATGCTGAAATGCAAAAAATGCAATTTCGCAGTATATCTTGGTCGTAAAATGCCCATCTTTCGAAACAATAGCAATTTTCGCAATTTTGCAGAAAAAACTAATTTCTGCGCCAAAAAATCTAGACACTGTCAAAAGATTCGAAGTAACATTATCGTTCGAAAGCTTTGTACATATACTGTGTCACTGTGGAATTAGAATTCTTAGTTAGGACTTCTATGTTTTATAATATGCAGTCAAACTTAGTGACCCCATTTTCGGTCACCAAAAACGACAGATTTTAGCGATTTTCGGCAGTTAGCTAACTTTAAAAATTCATTAAAATTTCTGGAAGACCTAACTCAAAATTCTAATTCCACAGTGACACAGTATCTGGTTAGAGGTTTAAATTGATACCAAATGTTACCCGGTATCTTACACCGGTTTCCAGATTTTTTTGGCGCAGAATTATAATCGACACTTTTTCGATTTCCTATGTTTAATACATGCATACCTCTACTTTGAGGTTAATTTTCTCAACAACAAGACAGAGACATCCAACTTAAATTTTATAAACTCGTTAAAATATCCCACTGGACAATAAAATATGTGAAAATAAGAAAAATCGGAGATGGTCGAAAAATAACCCTAAAGTGGGCCCCCCTTTAAGCTTATATCAACATGCGTCCTGGTAAATCTGAAGTGCAGTTCCACTAAGACTTTTTGAGCATGCTGTGCAATTAAAATGCTAATGACTACTTAAACGATCGTATCTTCCTATTCTTTAACATTTCTATACTATCTATTCAATCATTTATATACATTTTAGAGGAATCTGGTGCAGAGCCTCATGCTATCTCTGCGGGTACACCTTGAACATATGTCCATCCGTCGAATCGTTTAACGGACATGGGTCGCAACAAGCTCTGGGCGTACCTGACTTCCCGTGGGCTCAATGTACACAAACATCTGCAGAGCCTGGACATGCAGAATTGCGGCCTCAATCACGAAGCGGAGTTAAGGTAAGGTAAAAGGTAAGCGAAGTTAAAACTTTATTTTTCGAAAGGTCGAAAGAGGCTTGGAACCGAAGCTGTTTAAGTACTTTTCATCACTCATTTCCAAGGAATCGAATCCTGCGGACTCAAGAGGGCTTGGAAGGTTTGAGAGGTTTAAATTGCCAATAAACGCCAAATACATGTGAAAGGGAAAACTTTCAAACGCTAGGTACTGCCAGTACAGCTTAAGCGGCAATTAGCTACAAGCTTCCAATTTTCAGTATTGTCAGTATTTATGTATGTAGTTTCAAGCTGAGTCTAATCTGACTTCTTTTACTATCTTTGATTTTGTCAAGTGTCCGAATTTGGTCCTCCTGGGCATTCAGACCAATACCTTAGCGGACGAGGATTGCAACAATCTTATGGGACGCTTAGGCAGCATGAACAAATCAGTTATCAGTGGATTAAAGGGAGGGTTTAAGCTAATAATAACTAGTCACGGATTTTGCTGACTTTCAAACACAGCACAGCCTCAGGTATCAAAACTGACCCTCAGAGTCAAAGAAAAGTAATAGTGTTCTGAACCAACTGAAGCAAGCTAACTCAAGGTCAAGGCTACAGGCTTTACAATTTCAGAGGTGAGCCTTACATAGTTAGGCGGAAACAGATATTGTTATCGTCACTGTAAACTCGGTCATTGCACATCGTTAAAACCTCACAACAGTGCCTGCTAGCGTTTCAAAATTTAAATTTTGAAGCACTATCAAGTCGCCTGCAGCATATGCTGGCAGTGCATAACCAAGAGTCGGCCCAATTTTTGGCCATTTCCTATCTTACCAGGTTTCGCTAGTGTGGTGCTCTCCGTAGGTTCTCTGCTTCGCAAAACATGACAAGACTTTTCTGCGTAAATTGTTTCTATTGTTCCGTAGAGCCTTTCAAAGGTGTCCACAAAGTGTCTGTCTTTATCCTACCTACAACTTGTTGCAAAAATAGTGTTTCTTTTAGTTAAACGTTTATGCAAAACTTAATTTTGGGAAAGTTTATTCGTGAAATTTATATAAATTATTTTAGCAATTTTTTGCTCCTTATCATGACATCGCCAAGGGAGAAATTCCCTTCCCCCTTATACACCTGTGGTATCTCTTTCAATTTCAGGCTCTGAACCTGAAGCACAACGACCTGGCAGAGCTTGGACTACTGCCAGATTTAGTTTTGAAGTTTCGGTCACTTCATACCATTAAAGTGGCCGACAACGAGTTCTCGAATTAGACAATTCAGGAGTTTGATGCCAGAACAAAAGATATAATGGCGGGAGATCTACTCATTGGACAAATTTTTTAATCAGAGTAAAGATAAATTTTTCTTTTTTCTGCCTAGATATGCAGTTCGGCAGTGCAGGCACTCTAGCTTATAAGCCATCGTTAGGACATCTACTAGATCTAAAATAGCTATTTAACGTTTGGATGGAAACTTGTTAACTGATAGCCTTTTGACTTTTTGAATTTGGAAACATCATTTTAAAGCCTATACAGAGTATGTTCACATTGCAAAATGGAACTAGCAAATGGCAACTAGCTTAGCAACAAATGGCTTAGCTAGCTATCAACTAACTAATTAACTAACTAGTTAGTAAAAGCATGCGCATACTTTTTGAAACGTTCCTGTAAAGGAGGAAATAGTCATTGTTAATGTAATTATATTTACTATCCGCGTTCACCGTTTCAGGTCAGCGTCTAGTGAGGTCTATAGCGTGGGCAGCCCATAAGACGAGCCACCGTCGGAAGATGGCAACTCCGACGTCTCTTAAGAACTACAAGTGGGTCAGGTTCCTGTGGAGATCCCTGCTGATGAAAACCAAGACGAAGCTCTGGTTTTTGTGAACCGTGGGAGAGCCGGAGAAGCCGGTCCAGCCAGAAGTGGAGGTGGCGTTGGCTGCGGAAGTGGCCTGGATTGAGGTCGCTCAGGAAACGGTGGAGGACCTCTCGGAGGGAAAGGAGTTGGATGCCAGTTATACGGAAGAGATTATGGACGTGGACGAACGTCGTTCGGCTCCACTCAGTCCACCGTCTTCTAATGCGGTCCAGTTCTCGCAGAGCGGGAGGCGCTTGTGGCTTCCGAGATCGCTCCGGTCAACCAACTGGTATATGCGGCCCACCTGGTTTGGCCTATCCCCAACTGGATTTGAAGGTCCGACTGAGGTTGATGATGAGGAAGAACAGCCGTACTATATTGAACTGGAAGGTGAATGTCGTTCTTATTAATTGTGATTTTAGTAGTGAGATTCTGAGGGTACGAAGACCACCTCGTCCGAACCCTTCTTCTACTGCTTTAATTAACACCTTAAAAGTCCAAATTGTTGGCTTAAAGTGTTTATTATTGCGAGAAATACACGTTTTTACCTGTATTATGAACTTTCTGACTCAATATTGACCTTATTTTGGACATATAAACATGTTGGCAAATAAGTTTGCGAGTTGAAAAATACTGTCTAATTACTTCATTCTAAAATTACTTCATGGTTGAATAAATGGTTTTTCAAATTAGAAACGGCTGAAAATGCAATTTTTGGCATAAAAATAGAAAAAATTTTTGTTTTTTGGGTAAGGATTGGGGGGTCCTGGGGGGGTTGGGGGGTCTCCAGAGGGGGGCCCCCGCCCCAAATCCCCGTTACACCTATGCCTTGAACCCCTACTAAAAAACCAAAAATGATTTCATTTAGAAATTCATTTACAAATTAGTCTGCTATACTTATAGCTAACCCTTGTTCACTATTCATCATACACAGACATTCCAATTCCATCAGAATTTCAGAACAACAACTCCATTTATGAAACGCTACGATTACATACATTCAGTAACATCCATGCAATGGCACCACCAAATTCAATTCCCCAACTTCCATGCGATGTCAACAACAAATCGTCAACGTATATATAAGCTATTTACATACTACTTACCTAATCATTTCTACATGCTCTTCTGTCCAGATCAGTAGCGTATTCACTTCCACCCCACTCCACCTGACAGTCTAACATCAATTTACATATTCCTATCACATCCACCCCACTTGACACTGCTTTCACATCAGTGTACACACCCTCTCCCCCACCTGACATCACTTCCACACCAATGTACATACCCCATCTCACCACCTGACAGTCACCTCCCCCCTGCCATCGCATGGAAAGGTTACCAACATGTTTGGATTGCCCAGTGAGCACCAGACCAACATTACGAAAAACTCTCATTGGGCTAAGCCAGCATACAATGTCACAATTTCTGGCGATACAAATTTTATTGGCCAAACCACTTTACGAAAAAGCATGCCAGGTCAAAGAAACACAATTCATTTGGGACTGCCCCTTATATATATGAAACACCTTAGGACTATGTTTCTATCTGACAAAAACTCTCAAATCCGCTTTGTTGTTTGCAAGAAATCGATATTCAAAAAAGTTTTGCCAGAATGGTTTTTCTGCAATATATAGCTACAATTAAACTCCAACTGATGGAGTTGAGTAAACTGTCCAATGGGTATGTCGGTCAATATGTGCCCTTCGAATGATAAGGATTACCCTTCCAGTCAAGTTTTTATTTTTGTTGTAGTTTTTGTATTATTCCATTCTTTATGACCTGTCAGATAACGGTTTTATTGTATATTGGGCACTATCGACGGACCTCTAACTCTGCCTAAGTGTTTTATAATGCCAAGACCTTTGAAATGAAAAATTGCTGCCAGTTCAGGAAAAAACTTAGACCAGTATATTTCAGCATTTTTACTTGTTGGCCTGACATTTGGAATTGGCATATCCAGAGAATTTTAAAATATGGGGTTCGTTTGAATGAATCTCCACAGACGTATTAAATATTTAGATTCATTGCGCTGAAAACTTACCTGGCTGAATCCGTGCTAAACAACTGTATACATCACATAAAAAGTCTGAGCTGATAATAGTAGCTACCGATATAATAGTGTAGTGTCAAATCACAACTTTGTTTTAACTTTAAACATCTGACGTTTTTAATTCCACCAATTTCGCTCCATGTTGACAGACAACTCCGTGTCTGTGCAAAGATTGGCTCCGCTGGGAATCGAACCACGGACGGACCTACCTGACTGCGAACAGGCGTGCAACTACTACACAACGGAGCCAGGAGATAAGAGCACATAACTTCTGTATCATTGGTACTCTCCATACACCTTGGTGAATTGCGTTTTCAACCCAGAAAAACGTGTTCAGAAAAAAGCGTAAATGTTGGATGTCGTGTCTCCGAACTACAAAAAAACAGAAGCACCCGAAGCAATGGAGAACATGGTAAGGGAGAAACGGGCATACGTCAATGCTATGCAATTTTGAAGAAAACGAAAAAGAGGGGACTGAAATTGAACTTAAACAAATTTTTGCTTAATTCATATTAATTAAGCAGTTAAGGGGGGTCCATCGTGAAAACTTTTTAGACCACGGATTTCGCTCATTTTCCCATTTTCGTCATTGTGTATAGGGGTTTTCTGTGTCGTAGAACACGAATCTGAAGTCCGTTTTTCGATTCAGCGTTTTCAGATCAGAAAATTTTTTCCAATGTGGGCAATGGTGGACAAAATTTAGGAGCGTGGACATGTGGACATATGCCACGCTCATAAATTTTTTCAAAAAAACGCTAAAATTTGCTATAAATGTTCAATTTTTTAAGCATCGGTGAATATGGTAAAGTGGTAAAAATTTCTGAGTTAAAAAACTGCTCTACGTTTCTTCCTTCTGGATAGGAGGGCTTGCCTTTTTCCTTTTCGCCAAGGGGGAATCTATCCGATTTTTGTTATTGTCAGTCTGGGAATTTGGCGATCTGCTCCCCATTGCTCGTCAAGTTAACAAACGTTTTTGAAAAAGCCTTTTCGATTTTTATTTAAGTCCCAATTTTTCTAGTAGGAAAAGATGTTTATAATGCTAATGCTGTAGGAATCTGCATCAACTGAAACAAGTGGTTGGGCTAAGAGAAAGAAGTTGATGTATGCTTTGGATTTGGATTTGGATTTGATTGGATTTGCATCCCAGATGCTCGATTTATGCTTGACTAGTTAACCAGTTAACCGAAAGTTGTGAGTTAGATTGTTAAAAACAATTTTGACACTGACATTGACAGTGCCGCGTTGACCGTTTAGAGCAGCTCTCTAAGTTTAAACTTCTTCAAAGAGAAAACTTGTGGAGTTTAGCTGATGGTATCTATGTAGTATATGAATGAATAGTTTCGTCAAGTTAGCGAAAAATTAGGGCAGGGCAAGGGGCTCAAGCCCTTGTACGCAGGCCAGAATGATAAAAGATACGTGGTGAAAAGACGATTTAACCTGATTATTTTTACAAATAATATAAACATAAATATGTAGTATGAAAAACGTAAAACATCCCTATTTACATTACGCACAGCTGCTAAACATGCCTTTTCAATTTAAAATAAATAAATTTCATTTAACTCGCATCATAATTTTGGTTTAACCGTGAACTGTTGTCCGTTTTTCCTTCATTTCAGTACTTGAATTATCCTCAATACATTCCAGTAAACGAGGATTCAAGAGTAATTGTTTAGACAAAATAAATAAAAAATACATCACTGAGGACAAATACTTGTTCTGCTAGCTTCAGCTATACACTACTTCGACTAGTTAAAAAGGTATGAACAACAATGATACCCGTTTTCAACAAATCAAATGCCAGAGATAATTATATCGACGTTGAAATTCTGGCAATTTCAAAGATTTTCAGTCTTTCAATAAATTAGTCGTATTATGTCTATTAATACCAATTTGTATTCCGCTGGAGCGGAATATCTTTCCCGGTGTTGCAGTACAAAATGAACGTACGCAATTGTTATGCTCTGATGTTTACCCTTTGTTCAACACACGGCCTAGTATATTATTTTTAGAAGCAACAAAATGTGATTAAGATAGCAAATGGGCTTGTAGAAAAATGCAAACTAAACCTATTGTAGAAGTTTCAATGCGTTTTGTTTTAGTAAATAACTGTTTTGAAATATAAAGATACGTTGTTATAATAAAAATACAAAATTTGTTTCTCGAATCCGCCGCTGCTATGAGCGATAAGTGAAGGTTCACACAAAACTTAGACGGTACAATACAAAATCAATTTGCGCCAAATCAGAATGGGACGAGCTGTCGGTTGACGGCCAACTCTTCCTCGACTTTCGAGGCTCAAAAAAATGTGTAATGAAATGATATCTATGAAGGGGCCTAAATTGGTTAAAATAGGTGGTTACGTCACCTTGGTGAGAAATCGAATCGAAATTCAATATCTGACACGTCTTTATTAATTATGATTTTCTTGCCTTATTTGAACGTCCAAGCTATATTGTAAAATATCATGTATTTAAAATAACAGAGTTGCCAGTCTATAATAGTAGTTGTAACATGGCTCAGTGTAATCGAACCATGCTACAACCGCCTGCGTACAATTGAATTGCACGCTGCACCGTATTGCACGGTAAGCCTTCGCTCCTCTTCTGTCGGAGTATGCAGCGAGGCTGCTGACAGCCAGCAGAACTGGCTGCAATGATAAAGAATTTCTCCCCCCTATAGTATATAAACGACTGAAATTTTGAAGCCAAATGTCGGTCTTTAAAGACATGACATATAGAAGACGAAATGTCTTCTATTTTTGTGAGCCGCACTGCTTGCTGTGCCCACAGAAATTTGTGAGCTCACTTGCAGGGGAAGCCCTCGTGAAGGGCACTCGTGCCCTTCACTCGGAGCTTCGGCTGCTAGTGTGCATACAAATCTCTCAGAGCACTGCTGGCAGTGCTACAACTTACACATGTAAAAGGCCAGTCCGAGGATAAATCCGCAGCCATCCCTAGTGTAAAAAGCCCCTGGCTGCGGCTTCAGTCTAGTTCAAAACGGCTGCGGAATTTTCGAAGGTCCACGGATCCAGGGAAGAGCCGTGGATCCGTGTATACAATTAGCCTATGATGACCAGGCTGGAGAGATTATCAGTATCACAGCAGTAGAGCCAGTCGGAAGTAGTCAGTGTCAGAATCAGTCATTGTAGATCCAATCCTTGAATGTACATTGGCAGTTGTCAGCACGTGGTGACAGTTTGTAGCAGAGACAGTCCGGCTCGTGACCTAATCTCTTCGATCTACTGGGGAGCGGATATATACTCCCCTGTCTCTGGCTTAGGCTTTACCTTAGTTAATCAGGAAGATAGAGTTGAAGAAGAAGACCGAGTAAAGCAGATATATAGAACTTTAAACTGCCAGTTTAAAACTTATCCGGACATCCCCTGGTATCACCTGGTAACAGAGTCGATCTGCTCGGACTTCCGATAGCCATCTGTGGTGGGCTGTGGAAATCTCTAGAGTTAAGGTACAGCAACTAAGAGCTTACCCAATCTCCGAACCCTCCCCTGAATTGTATTATTATCACTTTATTATTTGTGTAGATTATCGAGTGTTTTAGTCCTTTGGTTTTGGTATTGTAAAAGGCACAGGCATAACACGTATATAAGCATATAGGCACCCACAAGTAGTATAGTTGATTTGAGACAATGAAACAGGAAAATAATAATATTAACCTGAAGAAGGGTTTAGTCATTTGTTGATCAATTAGAACCGGGCTAACATTTGGGGTACATTTAATTAACCAAATCCGCCCAAGAATTTGGCAACTCTTGTGTACTGACTGTAATCAATAATTGTCAGTATATTTGCATATTATTATTATTATCCTTGCTTTCTGTATTCTCGTTATTGCACTTAGTGTACGGTCCGCCCGTAACCGTCATATTCGTAGTAAACTGAGTGTAGTGCCCCAAAGCGAGACTGTGGATCAGCAACATATAGTTCTGATTGTGATCCTCTGCAACAGAATACTAATTTTATCTCAGATCTCAATTAGAGATCTGACTAGAATCCCTCAAAGAAGAGAAAACTTGAGTTTGCGCCTTTGCTCCGCGTATCAAGGCATTCTTGCTTCGGCAGTGTACGAATAGAGCGAGTGTCAACTCCTCTCGCCGTTTGCTGTTGTTTACTGATACAGCGACTTACGAATAAACCTCTACCCTTGTCGGCTGCAAAGATCCCCGATTTTGCAAACTATCTTTCGGGAATTTCGTACATACATTTGCCATCCCTTGTCAGACGCTCTGACCTTCTATGCAATCGAATCTATCTGACCTAGACAATAAGAATAGACCCACTGTTTATCAACAAATGATATAAAATTAATCATAAAAGAGAAGCAGAAGAAGTCTTCAGGTCACTGAGTTAACTATAAAAGAAACGAAACCTCAAGTTAATATCAGTCAGAATATTTCTATTGGGCAATCCCCCGATTCATGACTCAATTAAGGGGGGGTCGATTTGGGTCAAAATCGATAGTCACGGATTTTGCTCATTTTCACACACAATATATATAGGTACATATGTTCTAAAAAACAAGACAAAACATTAGAGTTCGAAATCAAACTGTGGCAGAGATATTCAGCTATAAGGAACCGTGTCAAAAATGGGCGTTAAATTTATCGTGTAAACGTTTTATTCGCACGATATAATTCGTGTCAAAATCGTTTAAGCGGCCTCTTTTAATGTCTCCTGTTTTGAAGTTTTTCCTGCAGCGCCTCGGCGCAGCAGGTCTATTATAATCGGTTTTGAAGGACTTTTACATACTTGCAAGGATATTTATACTCTTTTGTATAAATGCAGATGTCGCTGCAGTCTCCCAATACACGTTGATATTATGCAAATTAGTTTTCTGCAGAAAAGCAACATTGCGTTGTTGATTGCAACTATGTGCGGACACTGAGTAGAAGTCATACATAAAGTCCACTGCAGTTGCTATCTTAACATTCGATTTTTGTTGTAGTTTTAGTTTCACGTTTAGTCAAAATAATTTCATAATCTGTCGGCTGAGAAAAGTAGTAATGAGTTTCAGCTTAGGTTTCAGTCGAGCTTCAGTTTCAGTTTCATTACGTTCAATAAAATGCAGCTTGTAGTCTTTAGCGTAAATATAATGCATTGTTTGATAATTATTCAGCATCCCCTTGGAAGATTTATCAAAATACCTAAGATAAAATAAAATAAAATGTAAGACAAAGGAAAACATGTGATATTTATTACAGAAAACTGCAAAATTACAGTAATTTCAAAATTACAGAAAACTACAGAATTACAGAAATCACGAAATTAAAGAAAACGAAAATTTCGTAGGAAATATCGGTTCTGGCAGACTAGATAAAAAGCCTAGCTATCAGCATTTAGCAATTTTGTACAACAAAGTCAAAATCCAGGTATCAAACAAGCATAAATCTAGTAATATCTTATATCCCTCTAGTTACCATTTCTGCAAACATCACTCAATAGACCTAAAGTCTTCCTCGCAGCAGGTCTATTGTGGCCGAAGCGTAAGAATTCTCAAATTCGGTGAAACTCCGCACATACTGGATCTGTTTTGCATACAACTATTGCTTGTTACAATAACTCTTTAAGCTAGTGTTGTAACTTTGCAAGCAAAAACCTTGTGCTTAACTTTTTCTTTCGTTACTTTTGACTTGGAAAGATTGCCAATCTGCTTGCTACCGGAATGAAAAAAGTTAAGAAGAAAAACACAACTAAAAAAGAATCGTATAAAAATCGTGTAATTTTGTTGAAAAACGTTTGAAATTCGTGTGAAATAAATCGTTTACGCGAATTTATTTTTGACACGCTTCCTAAAAATGGAAAACTTGAAAATCACTGGATTTGCCCTCCAAGATCATGTTTGGACAAAACGGCAGCGAAATTTCAGTCAACTAATATGGTAAATTAATTCTGTGGTTTGGCTAATATTTTAATACTAAAACGACTCCGGCATAGCCACTCAGTCGTTCACAGTACATTCTTCAATTGTGAACTGAGCCTTTTTCAACTAACTGTACCCTCAGATTTTAGCTTGATCTAGCTTTCAGATGGTACATTTCAGACACATGGTTCTATTAGAAAAGTTGTTCAGCTCAGCAGTAGCTATCGAATGATACCCAATTTGTCTATATTTTGGAAATTTCAAAAATTGACTTTTGTGACCTATAAGAGGTCAAAGGTTCTACTTTGAAGCATCTGCCTTTGCCATAACGTCCGGCAGGCATTGAGAGTTTTATGTGTCCATTTTGGCGACTTTCGAGTGGGTAACGACTAACGAGTCAGAAAATATTAAAACAACGTGAAACTTGTGCAAAATGATGATTTTTGGCAAAATTAGCACATTTTGTGGCAAGTTTTTGAGCGTATTATAAGCAGTAGCAATACAACTACTGTCATAAGAATTCTGTGTATGCGTAGAGTACAACTATAGGCGGTTTCTATAGCTTTTGCCAATCGTGCAGGAGAGGCAAAAATGATTCGCTGGTCCTGTTTTTCGTGGTACAAAATGCACCAATTTTACAAAATTTTACTTTTAAAAATCGCCAAAAATCCGACACTCAACAGAATTGTACCACAAGGGTTATTTGCACTCTCTGATATGTCCTCAACATGTACAACCAAGAGTACATAATAACTAAGAGTGTGACAAGCGTCACACTCTTAGTTATCAAGCATAAAACATCATCTGCACAATAACGGCCGACCCCCCCACAACTGAGTATGTGCACTTCAAAGAAATTTGCACGCTATGTTTGTGTGCGGAAGCTCGCAACAGACGCACATTGAACCAACTGACTAGTTGTGTTTTTGAGCGTTAAAACGTAGGCATAGCGTGCAAATTTCTTTGAAGTGCACATACTCCGTTGTGGGGCGGGATCAGCCGTTATTGTGCAGATGATGTTTTTGCTTGATAACTAAGAGTGTGACGCTTGTCACGCTCTTAGTTACTATGTACTCTTGGCACAACTAGGTTGCAGCGCTGCATCTTGCATACAGCGAAAAAATTTTCTGAAACAAACATGTTAACCTAACTTTGTCATTTTCCTATCATGTCGAGGTCACCTTTGAAGTGCTCTACAGCACGATAGAAGCAATATTACCCAAACGCACCTGTCTTATTTTGAGGACCCATTGGGACTTCAAAATATGTGAAAATGAGCAAAATCGAAAAATCGACCAAAAGGCGACCCCCCCCTTAATCTTTCATTTTGGTCAATGATATTCTTCACATTGTCTTTCATAGTCTTGTGCTCGCATTCTAATCTACGAACCTTTTCCCGGGCTCCGTAACTTTCTCCTCCTTCGTAGGATCGTTTTTCGCCCATCGATGCACCTACAGACAAACCACTGGTACCAGCTTCGCCTCAGATCTTCCAACGGACCTCTCTTGACACGAGATTTTCTGTCGTATTCATTGTAGCCACCAGATGCTTAAATTCTGACCCGAAGTGTTTGGACTTGATACCGGACGCCCAGTTCGGGCAACGACCTGATGTGTCGTACTGGAAATGATGGCACAGCAACACAATGATTCGTGTTGCTCATTTTGTTCTTTTTGATACAAATCTTGGTCGAACAGAAGGGAAAGGAATTCCATTCCCTGTTGTTGCGATACTTTCTGTTGTGATACTTTCTTCAGGCACCCGTGCAAATTTTTAGTTTAAAAGATATGTGTGCACACACACACACACAGACACAGACCCAGACACACACACACATCTTTGATCATCTCTTTCATCATCTTTTTCATCTAACTGTGCCCTGAATCTTCATCCCTATCATTCATCCTTATCGAACAGCAGCAGCGATATGTGACGGAAGATTCATGTAATTCATCTACCAGAATGTTCACAAAAGATTAGTTCTCTAATCGCAGGCCTCCGCCGCTCCTCGCTGATAAGCAACTTTATAATTTTAGTACGAAGAAATTTCAGAGGCGTAGAGTGCATGAAGTGGCTTCTAGCATTGATAACATTTTCCCCAAGTTATTGCCAAACATCAAATCCAAGTAAATACATGAGTCTATAAACCTCCTTGCCATGCCAAATTAATTTCTTTGTTGCTTGGGACTGTTTGCAGAAAGGTCACCCGGGTAGCAGATGTAAACAGAAAATGCAATCGAACGTCCAACCTGTGTGAATGCGAAGGGTAGAAATTGCGGCATTGTGAATGTACTGACCATGAAACTCCACCTGAAACTAAAATCGAATCTGAAATTTTTGCATTCCCGACTGATACTTAAACTAAACTGTTAATTCGTCCACCCACTGAAATCAAAACTGAAACTAAAATTGTCTACTGAAGCAACACTTTTATTCCAGCTAACGCAACCAATCTTATGTCAGTCCATCTGCAGAGATTTAGTCCTCTACCTTAGTATCGAAACTGTCAAGAACTCAAAATCATGAAAAGCAATATGTATAATGGTTTTGGAATGTTTCCTTCATTTTCATGAGGAATTGAAGTTTCTTCGGTATTTGTATAATACCAGCTGCTAACGGAATAAGTTTTGAAAATTGGTACCTTTTACACGGGTTTTTCGAAACGGTCTAGGTCTATCTCAAGTTGGAATAATTTTTCTCATTCTGAGACTCATTATTATGAGTTTGTTTCTGTTTCTTTTTATGTCATATATATATATATAGGACATGTTGAGCAGAAGATATGTTGCACTGAATGTGTACAATCATTGAATGTATACATTCAATGGCAAAGTTATTGAGTGTGTACATTCAACGATTGGTGTCATTGAATGTAGACATTCAATGATAAGTTTATTGAATGTACACATTCAATGATCTAAATCTTTGAAAGTATCAGTTGGCAGATTATT
>JASAND010023171.1:0-20226 GCA_030248195.1 Trissonchulus latispiculum
TGTACTTCGTTCAGTTACGTATTGCTATCGGTTCTGGCGGCACTATTGGTCATCAGCACGCTTTAACAAGGGGGGAGGGTATGAGCGGGATACGGGACCATACATGTGCTTGAGGGGGGGTTGGAGGAGTTTGGGGGGGTAACCATAGGTGTAACGGGGATTTGGGGTGGGGGGGGCCCCCCTCCCCGAAGGGGTCTGGGGGGCCCCCTCCCCCGAAAAATTCGGGGGCCCTTTTAGACCCCCCCAAACCCCCCCCCCCCACGACCCAAAAAATTTTTCGATTTTTTATGCCAAAAATCGCATTTTCAGCCATTGCTACTGCCTAAAAAGACGAAAGCATTAATTAATTTTGACATTAGACAGTGTTTTTAATCTCGAAAAATTGATTGCCAACATGTTTCTGAGTCCAGAATGGGGTTTCCTCGTCGTGAGTTTAGAAGTCCATAAAACCGTTATAAACGTGTATTTCTCGCGATAATAAACACGTTAAGCCAAAAATATGGGACTTTTTTGAAAAAAATGTTGCAAAATTTACCCTAAAAATTTTCATAGTTTCCCCTATTGGGGGGGGTGTGTACCCCCCCCCGTAAACTTTTTTTTTTTTGACTTTCAAATTTACCTTTTTCCCACAAAATTCCCCGGGGAGGGTGCCCCCCCAGCCCAAATCCCTCCAAAAAAAAAATTTTTTTTTTTTTTGTTACACCCTATGCCCCAACCCTTTCCACCCCCCAGAATTTTCGGTTTTTTTACCTCATTAGATTTTTTTTAACAATTTTGAAAAATGGCACAAAAAATGAACGAAAATTTACTCTCTGTAGCGTTGCAACCCTTTTTTCATCAAAATAAGGCTTGTTCTTGGAACGTTTTTTGGGATGTTTTTGCACCGTTTTAAAACGAATTTTTTAATAAAAAAATTCAAAAAATTTTTAAAAGAGAAAAATTTTTCAAAAATAAAAAGATGAAAAAAACCATTTTTCGAACCAAATTTAGCTAACTTTTCTTGCGGTTTCCAAAAATCGTTTGGGGGGGGGGGGTTAAGGGGGGGGGGGTTGCCAAAAGTTGGGGGAGGGTAAGTCAAGGAAAATCTGGGGGGGGGGTAAATTTGGCGAGAGATTAAAGGCGTCAGAGGTACCCCCCCCCGAAAACTATGATTTTAGGGTAAATTTTGCAACATTTTTTTTTCAAAAAGTCTTATATTTTTGGCTTAACGTGTTTATTATCGCGAGAAATACACGTTTATAACGGTTTTATGGACTTCTAAACTCAATACTGACCTCATTCTGGACTCAGAAACATGTTGGCAATCAAGTTTCAGAAATTAAAACACTGTCTAATGTCAAAATTCCTTGGCTTTGCATTCTTTCGTCCTTTTCGGCATTAGCAATGGCTGAAAATGCGATTTTTGGCATAAAAATTTAAAAATTTTTTGGGGGGGGGTCGTGGGGGGGGTTGGGGGTTTGGGGTTTCTAAAAGGGGGCCCCCCAAATTTCGGGGGGAGGGGGCCCCCCCCCGGAATTTCGGGGGAGGGGCCCCCCCACCCCCAAATCCCCGTTACACCTGTAAGTTTTACCCCCCCCAACCTCCTCCAACCCCCCCTCAAGCACATGTATGGTCCCGTATCCCGCTCATACCCCCCCCCCATGTTAAAGCGTGCTGATGACCAATAGTGCCGCCAGAACTCCATATTTGGCGTATAGCCATGGGGTGAAACAACCCACCCTCTGTTTGGGGGGGGGGAAACCCACCCACCTCCTGGGTCATTCCTTGGAGCTACGAGCTCCAAAACATAGCTGCAGAAAGCGCGACTCTTTATAACCTATGTTTGCGAAGATCAAGTCAATTGGTTCACTCCTGCTCACTTTTTGACATTTTGAAAATGACCCCTACTTTTTGGTTCAACCATCCAAAAATTTACCAAAATTTTGGACCGATGTAACTTTTGACTGGGTTGGGCTAGAAAAGTTTTGCAAATATCTGCAATGATGGCAACTCTTCCTCTTTGCACACAGCAAAAATTAGACTGATCCGATGCACCGTTAGTCTGGCACATTGCCAAACGTGGCGGGGAAAAATCCACTTTGGTGGGGGGAAACGGAAAACCCACCCAAATTTTTTTAACAACTCAACATGGAAACAGTTAGAGACTATATATATATGCGTATATATATATATATACGGTACATTTCACGGAAAGAGTGACCGTTGGCGATATTGACAAATTTTGCGAAATTTCACGAAAAGATGGCGATTTTAGCAAATTTAGCTACATTTGTGGACTTAGCGTGAGCAACTAAATTTAAACAAGCAAATAAACCAACTCGTTCGCGAAAATTGCCTTTGAAAATTGAAAAAATTCAAAATTGCCTAAAAGTTCAAAAATGTTGGCGAAAAATCCTGCGAGAGCTTATTTCGCGAACGAGTTGGTTAATGAGCTTAGTTGCAACATACGTATGCTCTAGGTTAAGGTAAAAAAACGTAACTAAATTTGCTAAAATTGCCATTTTTGCTTGAAATTTCGCCAATTTGTCAATTTCGCCAACGGTCACTCTTTCCGTGAAATGTATATACCGTATATATAGCACGGTACTATCAAGCAGGCTGAGTCATGCTATGTGGTCAGATTCGGAGAATTTTGCTTACCTGGCTTGCTAGCTGCTAAAAACCCTAAAAGTGACATTTCGCTGCTGGAGGACCCAGTACAGATCCAATCCAAGTGTAGATTTTAACAGCCAATTCTACGTAAAAACCATTCTCTACATGATAGACTAATAAGTTTTATCAAATAATATACATCGTTTTGAGCATTTTTCAAAAATTGCCCTATGTTTATATATATGTTAAACTTTATGAAACCTGTCAAGTCGATGCTGCATTTTCAACGGCACATGAGATCTCAAAAAGCTACTTAGATCGGGTTTTTTGGTTTATATATAATATACTTACTAAAAAGGGCTGAATTTTACACAGGAAATGTCAGAATTGCGCTACGAAAGACCTGTTGCCCGTTGCATAAAAGTGATTAGTTGATTAGTGTAACAGTTTTTCGAGGATAATGAAAGCTACGAATGGACTACGACAATAATTTATATATATATATATATATATATATATATATATATATATATATATATATATATATATATCATATCATATCATATTGAAGCGCTTTGAGCATGCTAATGCAATCTAAAGTCTAAATCAAGTTACAACTTAAATTGGAATGATGCCGGCTTAAAAAGTAAAGGAATTCAGATTGAGTTTAAACTTTTTGTTTGACTGAATGCGTCAGCGAGGATAAATTAAATACTTCATGATTTTTGGATAAAGCACTTCAACAGCTACGATATCATGGTACCAAAATCCCCAAAAACGGGAGATGGCAGCAAAAGTTTTTCTCGAAAAACTGCTACACTAATCAACTAATCACTAATCAACTAAACATTTTAATGCAACGGGCCCCTGTAAGGGGTGGGTTTATTTTCCCCCATTTGGGGGTTTCCCCCGTTAGGTTTTCCCCCCGCTACTTTTTGCATTATATATACCGGTCTTACGGTACAACCTAGAGAAGTGCAATAGGCTTAAAAGAAAGTTCTAAGTACTCCAAGTTCGAAGGTTAAAGTTCTAAGCTAGCCCTTATAGTAAAAGCTCCAACCAAAATCCGAAAATGGGGTAGGGTAGCTAGGATAGGGTTTCCTCCCATGGCTTTACTCCACTCCGTGTTTGGCATACTTAGAAGCATCTTTTAAGCCCATTTGCCCTTCCCTATGTTGTATATACCGTTAGGCCGGTATAATGCAAAAGTACTTAGGGGGAAACCCAAATCTGGAAAATAAACACACCCCTCACAGGCTCTTAAAAATTGTTGTACCCATACATTAACACGGGGTCCGATTCTGGGGGGGGGTCTACCCCGACCTCGGCGAGGGGTCTACCCCTCAAAAATTCCAAAATTTTAAGGGGGTCTGCCCCAAAATTAACAAAAATTGCGAATTTTTACCGTTTTTGACCAAAAATTAGTAAAAAATGAGGATTTTTAACGATTTTTACGGAATTTTTGAAAAAATCGCTAAAATTTACTAAAAAATTACCTATTTTGGTCAAAATCGCTAAGGGGTCTACCCCTTTTTTCCTTTCTGGACGAGAGGGTCTGCCCTTTTTTCCTTTTCGCTGAGGGGGTCTACCCGTTTTTTGTCGGTCTGGGGGGGGTCTGCACCCCCCCATTCCCCCCCCACGTTATCCTATGTGTACCTGTGTAAAATTCATCTCTCTTTTTACGTAGTTAGTATATATATATAAATCAAAAACCCCATCTACCTGACATTTTTTAGGGTTTTGAAAGTGGGGGGCCTTCCCCCTAGGGAAGGGGAAGTGGGGGGGGGGGGGCGAGTCCAAGGTATAAATTGCCAAAATATTTAGCGAAAAATTTGCATTTTTTAGGTAAAAACAAAAAAATCGCTGTTTTTAAGCTTAAAATTAACTTATAAGTCCATAAATTAGCTAAAAATTGAGAAAATTTTTGAAAATTTGACCTCAAAAACCTAATTTTTCGACACTTTTGGGCAACCCCCCAAAAAGCGGGGGGGCTTGCCGAAAAGTGGGGGGGGGGATGAAAGTGGGGGGGGCTGCCAAAGGTGGGCCCCCCCCACTAAAAAAATGCCAGTCTACGAATATACAGCTTTTCTTGAGATCGCATGTGCCATTGAAAATGCAGCATCGATTGGACAGGTTTCATGAAGTTTAGCACAGATATATATATATATATATATAATTAAACATATTTTTGAAAAATGCTAAAAACGATGTAATTTGATATAACGGTGTAACTAATATCATAGGGGTCGCGGCAGCGACCCCTATAATATGTGTGAAAAGTGGCTGGAGACAGTGTAAAACAAGCTGCGCAAAATCCTGCGCAGATTTCATGCGCAAATTGTAGAGCACATCGAGTTTAGTATATATGTCTGTGAAGTTTCAGCCCCGTATCACTTACCGTTAAAAAGTTGCGCCCCGGACCGGTTATGGCGGCGATGTTTTTTTCCGGTTTCTCCTATTTGATGGTTGTATTGTACATAATGTTCGCCGCTTTCACGTGATCTGCAGCGGTGGGCCAACCTAAAGGGCTATGGGGTCTAGTAGTACCCTCTAAAGAATTTAAGAATCACAACTTTTTTGCGCCGCAGCTGCGCCACAGCGCCGCAGTGGCGCCGCAAAGTCGGCTCATAGCGAAAAGTGACCATTTTTGTGGTCGTCGCTCAGGTCGAACGTTACGAGCTGGACCGGATTTCTTTTTACATTCTGAAATTACATATATTGAACTAACTAACGGTCCAGGTTACGTTTCTCTATCACTTCCCTAGCGACCACAGTGGCCCGTCAAAAATGGCGAAAATTCGAAAAATGAAAAATCGAAATTTCTCGCTATCTATTTAACTTTGAACGCTCAAATCTTCCATACAATGGTTTTCTGGCACGGAGAATCGATTCCCGCAGTCAGTTTTACCGTCAGACCCACCCATCTTGCTGGGCTGGTTCCACTTTGCCGTCGGGAGGGTCAAGTCGGAAACCGCTTCCTGGAGGTCCATAGTAGGCTCTACCTGGCCTCTCAAAACTTTGGTTATAGGGGTTTTCTGGTGTGCCCAGCTCATTCCCGGTATCCGTTTTGCCGTCCGACGTACCTATTTTGCTGGGCTGGTTCCACTTTGCCGTTTGAAGGGTCAGTCGGGTGGGGGTCAAGTGGTCGAAAATAAAATTTTTCAAAAGTGGTTAAATTTGGTACCAAATGAAAGCCCTAAGCGAGCTGAGCAACTTTTGTCATAGAACTGCATGCTCAAAGTGGCTGTAGAGTCTTGTGGTGGGGTGGGGTGGGGACTTAGGCGATTTTCGGTCAAAAATGAAAGTTTTCAAAAGTGGTCAAATTTGGTACCAAGTGAAAGCCCTAAGCGAGCTGAGCAACTTTTGCCATAGAACTGCATGCTCAAAGTGGCTGTAGAGTGCTGTGGTGGGGCGGGGTGGGGACTTAGGCGATTTTCGGTCAAAAATGAAATTTTTCAAAAGTGGTCAAATTTGATACCAAATGAAAGCCCGCATCGAACTGAGTAACTTTTGTCATAGAAGTGCGTACCTAAAGTGGCTGTAGAGTGCTGTGGTGGGGTGGGGACTTAGACGATTTTGGGTCACAAATGAAAATTTTTAAAAGTGGTGAACTTTGGCATCAAATGAAAGCCCTAAGTGAGCTGAGCAACTTTTGTCATAGAACTGCATACCCAAAGTGGCTGTAGAGTGCTGTGGTGGGGTGGGGTGAGGACTTAGACGATTTTGGGTCCAAAATAAAATTTTTCAAAAATGGTCAAATTTGGTATCAAATGAAAGCCCTAAGTGAGCTGAGCAACTTTTGTCATAGAACTGGGTCTTTATTTTCTCAATTTTAAGGATAGACACAGGCCATCACACACATATTATCCTCCTTTGTGCGGAGCATTTTTGTTACTTGTATTAGTGTAATAATATAATATATTAGTGTACATAATGATACATTAGTTAGAATAATGTATTATTAGTCTAACGTGTAGAGAATGGTGGTTTTTACGTTCAGGTGGCTGTTAAAATTCACAATTAGACCTCTGTTGGGTCCTCTAGCAGCCAAATGGCAGCTGGGCTTATTCTAGGGAATTTTTCTTTGGGGGGGGAGCGAAAATTTTTCAATTTTTTCTAAAAACATGCTAAAGATTGCCCTATTTTTATAGTAATCGTCATAAATAAGCGGATTCAGTGCTTAAATAGGCAAAAATCGACTAAACATCTCCGGCGAAGCCGGAAAATTTTTGAAACTTTGGACTTCTCAGCGATTTTTTTAGGACAAAAGTTGGTACCAAAAGGGGCACCCAGTTTTGGGGGGGAGTGATTTTTTGGAGGAAACGATTTTTTGGGGGGGGGAAGGGTGTTTATTTATTGGGGGGCGCACTCCCCCCCCCTAGAATAAGCCCAGGGCAGTGTTAGGATTTTTAGCATCTATATATATAGCCAGTAGGGATCGACCGGAATTCCGGTTCCGGTTCCGGTACTTTTTTGTTCCGGTTCCGGTTCCGGTTTTTCAAAACGTACCGGAACCGGAACCAATTTTAGCCTATTATCAAAAGCAAAATGTTATTAAAATTTTCAAAACTTTTATCAAAATTCTTTAAAACTTTTTGAAAAACTGCAATTCTCTTATAACCAGAATATGATTTATTCAAAAATTTTCGCCTGCGGCGCTATTGCATTACTTAGATTGTTTCGAATTTGTAATGATGTCTAATGTATCGTTGTTATGAATATTAATATATTATAAAACAAAAATAATATATATATACTTAATAACTCAGATTAGATAGCACAAGACCGCCGAAACTTTTAAATTTAAGTAGTGCTAAGATTATTATTATTATATATTTTTTATTTTGCGTTTTGAAAATGCTGCAACTTTTCCGCTTCTATTAAAGTTAAATGAACTTTTTGATTATGACTAGAAATTATCAGACAAGCCAGATAAAAACTAAACATGTTTCTGACTTATTTTGCGAAAGCTGTAAGAACAGTTTCTGGTGCTTGCAAAATTTCGTGGAAGCAGTTTCTATCTACTTATTTAGGTTAATTGAACATTCAGCTAACTATATATATAATTAAGAAATTAAATTTTATTTGCCAGTAAATCTTCTTTAAAAGTCAACTTGCATGCATGTAAAAATATAGATGCCGTTTATTCATCGAAAATGTGCTCGAATAATATAAATATAGCATATTCATACCATGTATAATTAATTTAAAATTTTAATTTTAAAACTATATATATATAATGTAGCAAAGTTTGACTATGCTATAAGACAAAAATCTCTTAATAAATTGCAAATTTCATGTTTCTGCATTGAAAAATAACTATATAAAATATAAAGCAAGCGTTATTACAATGTTCTAGTAACTATAAAAAAGCGAAAAATTGTGCAAAAATTGTCCAAAACGTCAGAAAAATTTTTCGATTTTTGTAGTGTTAAAGAGCTGGTTCCGGTTCCGGTTTTTTAAAGCCAATTCCGGTTCCGGTTCCGGTTTTTTGGAGTTCCGGTCGATCCCTAATAGCCAGGTAAATAAAATTGGTCGAATCTGACCAGCTGATAATGATGACGCAGTGTCCTCTACAGTACCGTGATATATCATGAGGGTGCGCGGAGCGCCCCTCATAATATGAGCTATAAAGGCACTTTGCGGATTAGGGAAACTGTTAATTAGCCATAACGCATTAACGGTAGGGAGTTGAGAGCTAAAGTTTACATTTTTGAAATCTCCAGGCCAAGAGCTTTCGAATGATACCAAACTTGTCCGAAAAAAATGAACTTTGAAAAAATCGACTTTTTGATACAAGTTTAAAAGTGGGGTTTTTTTTCTCTGTATCGACCACTTTTATGGGGCGATTTTTGCGCACACCGATTTTTCAAACGGCCCATAGGAAAAATTTTTCTATACTAATTTTTGATTATCTAGGTTATGGTCCAGATCAAGTTTATGTTTGATTTCCGAATTTCGCTCTGGGTCGACTGGCTTTTTCCTACAGGGGGGGGGCGGCGGCCCCCCCCAGAATTTCGTTCCCCCCCCCAGACTTGGGTCGCCCCCCCCCCCAGAATCGCCGCCCCCCAGGATTCGGGCCTTCCCCCCCCCAGAACTTTTAAGTGCCCGGAAAAATAGGGTTTTGAGGGTAAATTTTGAAAAATTTTTCCGGCTTCTCCGGATTTTAAGACATTTTTAAGCATTTTTTAGCTATTTTAAGCTTAAATTTAGGTTAAAAATAGTTAATATTTTAGCTCAGTAGCAAAAAATAGATATTTTTTAACCATGTTTCGAAAAATTTTCTCCCCCCCCCAGAAATCCGTGCCCCCCCCCCCCGCCCTGGGGGGTGGACCGCCCCCCAGACGTCCCCCCCCCCCCAGAAATTTTTGCCTAGGAAAAAGCCAGGTCGATTTTTACAGATGGTCAAAAATGGAAAAATCGACGTTTGGACTTGGACGAGGTCCCAACACAGAAAATTGTCAAAAAGTCGTCTAAAATAGCGTTTTTTGGCCATTTGGTGGTGCGCATATATTGTAAATCGGGGTCGCTGAAAACGATGAGCATACTGCCGAAACCGCCCGAAGTGACCACTGGTCAGCATGGCCTCGTGGCACCTCGCCCAGGGTCAAAGTTAGGGTCAAAGTTTGGAAAAGTCACTAAAACAGCGTTTTTCGGGGTTTTGGTTGGGGGCATATATAGTAAATCGACTACGCTCGTTTCAATGAGCATATTTTCAGAACCGACGGAAGTGACCACTGGTCACTATGGTCTAGGTGGCCTATTGACCAGTGGTCAAACCCCCTAAAACAGCGTTTTTCGGGATTTTGGTTGGGGCATATATAGTAAATCGTCTACGCTCGTTTCAATGAGCATATTTTCAGAACCGACGGAAGTGACCACTGGTCACTATGGTCTAGGTGGCCTATTGACCAGTGGTCAAACCCCATAAAACAGCGTTTTTCGGGGTTTCGGTTGGGGGCATTTATAGTAAATCTACTACGCTCGTTTCAATGAGCATATTTTCAGAACCGACGGAAGTGACCACTGGTCACTATGGCCTTGGTGGCCTATTGACCAGTGGTCAAACCCCCTAAAACAGCGTTTTTCGGGATTTTGGTGGGGGGGCATTTATAGTAAATCTACTACGCTCGTTTCAATGAGCATATTTTCAGAACCGACGGAAGTGACCACTGGTCAGCATGGCCTCGTGGCACCTCGCCCAGGGTCAAAGTTAGGGTCAAAGTTTGGAAAAGTCACTAAAACAGCGTTTTTCGGGGTTTTGGTTGGGGGCATATATAGTAAATCGACTACGCTCGTTTCAATGAGCATATTTTCAGAACCGACGGAAGTGACCACTGGTCACTATGGTCTAGGTGGCCTATTGACCAGTGGTCAAACCCCCTAAAACAGCGTTTTTCGGGATTTTGGTTGGGGCATATATAGTAAATCGTCTACGCTCGTTTCAATGAGCATATTTTCAGAACCGACGGAAGTGACCACTGGTCACTATGGTCTAGGTGGCCTATTGACCAGTGGTCAAACCCCATAAAACAGCGTTTTCGGGGTTTCGGTTGGGGGCATTTATAGTAAATCTACTACGCTCGTTTCAATGAGCATATTTTCAGAACCGACGGAAGTGACCACTGGTCACTATGGCCTTGGTGGCCTATTGACCAGTGGTCAAACCCCCTAAAACAGCGTTTTTCGGGATTTTGGTGGGGGGCATATATAGTAAATCGACTACGCTCGTTTCAATGAGCATATTTTCAGAACTGACGGAAGTGACCACTGGTCACTATGGCCTAGGTGGCCTATTGACCGGTGGTCAAACCCCATAAAACAGCGTTTTTCGGGATTTGGTTGGGGGCATATATAGTAAATCGTCTACGCTCGTTTCAATGAGCATATTTTCAGAACCGACGGAAGTGACCACTGGTCACCATGGTCTAGGTGGCCTATTGACCAGTGGTCAAACCCCATAAAACAGCGTTTTTCGGGGTTTCGGTTGGGGGCAGATATAGTAAATCGACTACGCTCGTTTCAATGAGCATATTTTCAGACCCGACGGAAGTGACCACTGGTCACTATGGCCTAGGTGGCCTATTGACCAGTGGTCACCCTCTAAAACAGCGTTTTTCGGGATTTTGGTTAGGGGCATATATAGTAAATCGACTACGCTCGTTTCAATGAGCATATTTTCAGAACCGACGGAAGTGACCACTGGTCACTATGGTCTAGGTGGCCTATTGACCAGTGGTCAAACCCCATAAAACAGCGTTTTTCGGGGTTTCGGTTGGGGGCAAGATAGAGTAAATCGACTACGCTCGTTTCAATGAGCATATTTTCAGAACCGACGGAAGTGACCACTGGTCACCATGGTCTAGGTGGCTATTGACCAGTGGTCAATCCCCCTAAAACAGCGTTTTTCGGGGTTTTGGTTGGGGGCATATATAGTAAATTGTCTACGCTCGTTTCAATGAGCATATTTTCAGAACCGACGGAAGTGACCACTGGTCACTATGGTCTAGGTGGCCTATTGACCAGTGGTCAAACCCCCGAAGACAGTGGTCATTGTTTGAAATAGAGAATCTTCTGGGAGTAATAAATTGCAGACTACTTCTGCCTAAGAGCAGCGCTCCCAAAAATTGGAAGAAGGACAAGTAGGAAAAATGCTCCTTGCAGTCGCATGTAAAATGCAATATGAGCTATGATGGTCAACATTTAAATATGTCAAGGACAAGATTTAAAACGTCTAATATGAGCCAGCATCTAAATCGGTAAAGGACAAGCTGTAACTGGCTAATATGAGCCGCCACGTTTCTCTTGGGCTCATATTGACGCGAGGATACTAAGTTGAGTTAACTATTTTTCACTTTTCAAATTCGCATGTACACGTATAGCAAGGTTAATAAAAAAAATCAAAAATCGAATTTTTGCTGCCATTTTCGCAAATAAAGTCCGATCGAAATAATTTTGGTATGTATTAGGGTTGGTTTTTTTCCGGAAAAAAAAGATTGCCGGAAAAAAAACCTTTTTTTTCCGGTTTTTTTCCATTTTTTTCCATTTTTTTCCTTTTTTTTCCGGTCACTCCAAAATTACACAATGTGCCAAAAGTTAAGTTATTTCATGTTTTTGCATGCACAGAAGCAGTTTTCACGATATTTAGTAGCCCCACAGGGGTAATGCAATAACACAAGCGCTTAGAAAGGTTCCAGTATTGATTATAGGAATCAAATATTTTCAGCGGGTGACGCTGTAAAGCAAAGGACAGGTGACTTCTGTATACCTTGGCGGTTATACTAGACCTAGTTTGTGATTTTCGTAGGTAACGCGCTTCGTAAAGTAAACAATTCCAGACATTTTAACAGTTTTGGTTGAACACTAGACTGTAAGGTATGAAATTATTAACTCCACCTCAGTTATGCAATCATTTTCACATTCCAAGAGAAAAAAATGACAAATCCCAAAATTAGCTCAAATTCATGAATATCGTATTCTTACCTCATTAAACACTGTTTTTGATAGTTTCTTAATGTTCTGAGGTCATAAATTAACTTTCAGAACATGTCCCGAATATTTTTCCATTTTTTTCCGATGCGTCGAAAAACCCAAATACAATTTCGTCGGATTTAACATACCCCCACCTACTATGATCCACGAAAAAGGTTGTAAATAGTGTGAAATTGCTGGAAAAGCTCAGAAAACATGATATTTCATTGTAAAAATCGTCAAAATAACGTTAGGAATATTTTTCCATTTTTTTCCACCCCATCGGAAAAAAATGGAAAAAAACGGAAAAAAACCTTTTTTTTCCAGTCCTTTTTTTTCCGCGCCCATCCCTAGTATGTATAAACTGGTAATGATCCCCTCTATATATGGTGCAAATTTCAGGCCGATAGCTCTTGTGTAGCGAGAGTAATAAAAAATTTTTGTGATTTTTTTTTGTTAACGAATTCACAAAAAAAATCACGGGTTCGCAAAAAAAAATCACCCATGGATCTAATCTCAGGATACAGCTATGAAAATTTTCTTCTCATGTATGAATAGAGCATAGTCCATAGAGTTATTATGTAAAAAAATTTGGACCCCGAAGTTTCTTTTGGGTAGGCTTAACTTCGAATTTCGGTGCTCGGCCCCCGGGTCCAAAGTGGCTACCATGACCAATTTTCTTGACACTGTTTATTGACTCCAGGAAGCTAGGAATCCACTTGTTTGGTGTTCTATTCCTCTAGTAAGCACAGCGCAAACAATTTGGCGTAGTAATTTCGCATCTGGACTGGTCACGTGACTTGGCCCAGGGTCACGTGACCTTGGTCAGGGTCACGTGACTGGTCAAAAATTTTATTTCAAGGTCCAGGAAGCCTAAAAACTCGCCTATATAGGTTTTTCGGGGCGTAGAATTCAAATTTGGCATCTGTTTTTACGTAGCTTTAGCCCACATAATTATGTGATCCAGACCTCCCCAGGGGTCCGGAGGGTCGGGGTCATGCCTAGCAGCCAGTCAGTGGGTCAGACGGGTCTGAGGTACCTAAAAACATGTGCTATATAGGTTTTCGGGGTCGTAGAGCTCGAATTTGGTGTTAGTTTTGCTGTAGCAGCCATCCCGCACCTTTTTACAAAAAGTTGTGGGTGATTTTTTTTGCCAAAAATTTCCCAAAAAAAAAAACACCCACCGTGGGCCAGCCCAGAGGTCATGGCAAGATATCCAATATATGGCTAGATAGTGCAGAGTGTGGACATGTTACATGCATAATATGGGTTAGCTAAGCAAAGTCCATAGTGAGTAATATATAGCAAAATTTTCAATTTTGGTCCGGAGTTGTCCGAAGCAGGGGCGGATCCAGGGGGCGGGGGGGGCGGCCGCCCCCCCCCCCGTCGCGATTCGAAGGTAGGAAAATTAAGGAGAGAAAGAGGAAAAAGCAAAAAACCAAAAAATTTCGCGCCTTCGGCGCGAATTTTCTACTTTTTAACCGCATATTTATTGCATTTGTGAAGAAAAAGCTTGAAATGCATCCGATATATATTTCGGAGGAAATTACCATTTTTGCCTAAAAATGTCAAAAATTTTAAAAATTTTGTTCAGTTCTTCAGGATAAAAAGAATTAAAGATCCGAGTACCGATTTTATTGCAAAAACAAAAAATTTCTTCAACTTCTGGGGGGCTCCGCCCCCCAGACCCCCCTCTGGAAAAATTTTGCCGCCCTCCCCGTCACGAAATCCTGGATCCGCCAGTGGTCCGAAGGTCGGTTTTGGGGTGGGTCGACTATTTTGGGTACCCTGGTCGAAGGAGTTGGGCCTCGGCGGTCAAACTTACATATGTTAAGGTTGGGACCTCTGGCTATTACCATGCAAAAAATTTTCCAGCTGCGGCTTGTTACTAATCCTGTAGGTGGGTGATTTTTTTTGCGAATTTTCGGGGTGATTTTTTTTGTTAACCTTGCTATAATTGTCATGACATACGTCTGGTCTTGATACAATTATTAAAGTCAAGTGGGTAAGCACACATCAAAGTTTTACACATCAGCTGTGTATTTTAAGTGCTTTGTACAGTAAGCCGTTACTGAGACTTGAAGAATACCGGTTTACTGGAGCTTTATGCATTTGTATCTAGTTTGCAGTGTGTGTCTATGATTTAGAAAACTGGTATATACCAAATGTATATCCCACTTAATTCAGCTTTAAAGGGGAGAACTTTAGCTGCTTAAAGTGTTCACATATATACCTTAAATACGGTGTTTGAGCTAGTGAAATTAGATTCAGACAGGATACCTATAACCAAGCATTATATATATGAAGCTAATGACATTACGCAGGACGGTGAGGATTTTTTCAGACTTGGGATTGGGAATAAAAGTAAAGAGTCTGTAGGCAAGATGGTAAGAGGTCGTCGTGATGTCAAGCCGTTGAAACCACGGCAGCGAGCGTCAATATGAGCCCAAGAGAAACGTGGCGGCTCATATTAGCCAGTTACAGCTTGTCCTTTACCGATTTAGATGCTGGCTCATATTAGACGTTTTAAATCTTGTCCTTGACATATTTAAATGTTGACCATCATAGCTCATATTGCATTTTACATGCGACTACAAGGAGCATTTTTCCTACTTGTATATATATAATATGTGTATATATATATATAATAGTTTCTCATTGTTTCCCTGTTGAACTGTTAAAAATTTTTTCAAAAAACGTTGGGTGGTGTTTTCCCCCAAAGTGGGTTTATCCCCCATCACGTTTGGCTATGTGCCGGACTAACGGTGCAACGGATCGATCTAATTTTTGCTGTGTGCAAAGAGGAAGACTTGCCGTAATTGCAGATATTTGCAAAACTTTTCTAGCACAACCCAGTCAAAAGTTAAATACAACTGCCCAAACTTGTTTAGGTTTTTGGATGGTTGGGCCAAAAAGTAGATGTTGTCATTTTCAAAATGTCAAAAAACGAGCAGGAATGAACCAAATTAACTGATCTTTGGAAGAGTTAGCAAGGTTAGAAAGAGTCGCGCTTTCTGCTGCCTGGATGCTTTGGAGCTCATAGCTCCAGCCAATGGTCCAGCAGGTGGGTGGGTTTTCCCCCAAAAATGGGGTGGGGTTTTTTCACCACATGGCTATACATAATATGTATATATGTGCCACCACTGACGTAGCCAGAAAAAACTTCGGAGAGGCCAAGTTAATTTTTCTGAAATTTGAGCTGAAACTGAACTTTGTTGAGGGCGAGCAAGTACAAGCGGGCATTTTTAGGCATTTTCTTTTAAAATCAGCTCCGCAGGCGAAATTTTGAAATAGCATTCACCCGCAAATTCTCCCGCATTCCTATTTGGTATTTAAATTTTTGTTGGCCTACGATTTCGGTGGGAGCATGCCCCTCGCCCCCCCCCCCCCCGAATCTGGCTACGCGCCTGTGTGCCACAATATATTCGTATGTGATGTGTTTAGATTTTGCCTTTCAGAAAGTGATAGCTTTGACCCTTCAGTAGTTGTCATCAATGTCTCGACATGAAGGTATATATAACTAGCCAGCCCAGCTATCCATCCTTAATTGGTTGGTAAATGGGCACCACTGCTGTGGGAAGGTAACAGGAGACCGTGTAGGACATCTGCCTTGAGGAGCAGGCCCCTCCTCCACGGTTGTAGTCATCATTCGAGGTGGCACTCCTGGCTCAAGGGCTGTGTATCCTGGCTTATGTTTAGGCCAAAATTTGTGGGGGACGATATGGGGGGCTCAAAGTTGCCCCCCCAATCGATGGGGGGTTACCAAAAGTGGGGGGCATCTTTTTGAAAAAAATTTGCAAATTTTTACGCTTTTGTGTAATATATATATAATTGCCAAAAATCGCTAACAATGACTAATTTAGGTGTTTTTTACGCTAAAATAGCGAGAATTTCGTTAACATTCCGGCGAAGCCGGAAAAATTTCTGAAAATTTAGGGTAAAAATGGCGAAATCTGGCAATGTTTTGGGTCATGGGGGGAGGTGAAAATTTATGGGGGGGACCTCGAATGGGGGGTTGCGAGTGGGGGCCCCCCCCCCCGGTAAAAATAAGCCAGCGTGTCCGGGGATGAGCACCGGCACCCTAGACCCTGACAAGGGTAGGAGAATTCGCCGGGGGTTACCTATCAGGGTTTTTTGAAAATCGGGACTGTGTCAAACTTGTGTCCAGCTAATTTTATTTGTGTCCAGCTAAGAAAAGTTGTGTCCAGAAACAAAATTTCGCGCAGCGCTAATATAATGTATTATATCATTATATAATATATAATATATTATGTAAGTGGTATTTAACGCGCTACTTTAGTGTAGGAATAAAATTTGTTATTATGCGTCATGCGAATAAATTATATTGTCTATAGTTGTCTATTGTTTGCAATTGTCTAGCAATTTGCAAGGGTCACCGATGCGACACTTTTCTTGTTGACGTCGCAAGCCACAGGAACAATGTCTGGGGGGTGTTTTTTCGTCGAAACTTTTTGCGAACTTTTACGCAGACCTCCAAAATTTTTTGCGGAATTTCGCAAAAAAATTGCGAATTTCATATATATAGTCAAGCGGGAAAAAAACCCACTTTTCAGATTTTTGGCCAGAACTTTTTAATGGTTTGACATATCGAAATGCTGATTATACAGGTAGCTAGGCCTAGTCGTAAGCTTTCTTATGAGCTATAGAACACCTCTGTAGGGTGTGCCGTTAGCGAGAAAAATTGTCCCAAACTGGCGGGAAAAAAACCCAATGCGGGGAAAAAACCCCCATATGCAGGAAAAAACCCACCCCAAAAAATTTTTGGCAAGCTGCCAGGAGCACTTCTAACCATTCCAAATGAAAGAGCGGGTTGTTTTTAGTACAACTGCATCAAAATATATTAGTTTTTGTATTAAAATTGAGGTCATATGGTCATTTGAAAATGTTGTATCTTTAACACATATATAAACATAGGCAAATTTTGGAAATTTTTTAAAATTGTTTATTTTCGGCAGTTTAAGCATCCTATCGTGTAGAAAACGTGTTTTTCTTGTATTTAGAGCCAAACTAGACCCATTTTAAGGCAAAAATAAGCATTTTTGGTCAAAATTGAAATTTTGGCTTGAAATGGCACCGTGTCCGATTTAGACCCCCTGGACCACCCATAACAGTACGAACCCAGGTAAAACCTATACCAATTTAATCTATAGGCTCTATTAAACAAATGTATGTATTGGTTTGACCTTTCCGGTCAATGGTTACAAAAAAGGTTTGGTCTAAGTCTTTCCAGTAGTTCAGGGTGGACCGGCAAAGTTTGCCAAATTTCGGCACTTGGTCGGACCAAAATTTCCAAAAATTTCAAAGTCCCAAAAAATTTGCAGGGAAGCAGTGGGAGCAACCATAATACACCCTCCAGGGTTATTTTGGATGCTCTTCAAGATAGGCTATTAAAATCCTAGATAGCTCATACCGGTAAGCCCACACTGGGGGTGGGTTTTTTTCCCGCATTGGCGAGTGGGTTTTTTTTCCCGCTTGACTATACTTTTTAGTTTTTCAAATATAACTAATGAATTTTATTAATTAGGTTGTATTTAAGCGTATTTTTAACATTTAACGAACATATACATAGTACGTACTAACCAAGTTACAACTATTTCTCAAAAGTCGAAGCATGTGTACGTGGTGTTTTTTTACAAGAATATAAAATTTAAACGTAGAGATGCGGGGGGTCTGGGGGCGGAGCCCCCCAGAAGCTGAGAAAATTTTGTAAAACTGATGAAAATCCTTGATGGAAACACTCAAAACTTTGATTTCGACTGAAAGGTATGAATACAGAAATTCGCGCCGCAGGCGCGAAAATTTTTTGGAATTTTCTGCAAAAAGTACCTGAAACACTTGTTATGTAGGGGCGCGATAGCGCCCCTACATAATATGGGTGTAAAGGCGTCTGCGCGGCCCCCTGGAGACAGTGTTGGCCTGGTGCCAGCTAATTAGAGGTCTGGGAGGGGGTAAAAATGTTACCATCGTAAAGTACTCGAGCAGTACTACAAGTACCACCATACTTTTGGTTAAAATTCCGAACTTCGAAATTTTGCACTAGGCGGGAGTTACCGTGCGTTTGTTTTTTTTCTCGGTTAATAACGCTTTTCGGAAGTGCTTATGTCAGCGCAGTGTTGGAACGATATGGGCATTTTGGTCCTATACTACTATTATATGTTGGTAGGCAGGGTCCTCCCATGCAACCTTTTTTGGTCATTTTGGCACCTGGCCAATTTTGGCTCTGTGCCAAGGCCCCAAAGTCGGACTTTCGCTATTTTGGCACTTCGGTTGTGATCGACTTTTTTTCACAGGCTAGCAGCTAGATCGGTTTGGTTTATTTTATTTGAATATTTCGGACTATGCGCGGAATGTAACGAGGGGATTTTTTAATTTCGCTCTGTAGCTTTCAGGAGATGGGCCCAAACTTTGCATTTTTTCACCTGTTTTCACGAAAAGTTTCAAAGTCCCACTTTTACTAGAAATGGTCTAAAAGTCACTAAAAATGGCGTTTTTCGGCCTTGGGGTGGTACCCATATATAGTAAATCGGGGTCGCTGAAAACGATGAGCATACTGCTGAGGTCGGTGGATGTGACCCCTGACCCACAGCGCCCACCCACAGTGGGCCCGGCGTGGGTCAAAAATGAAAGTCTTCAAAAGTGGTCAAGTTTGGTATCAAATGAAAGCCCTTGGCGAGGCGATCAACTTTTGTCATTATGCCACCCACAAAAAGTGGCCCCACCGACCTGTGGGTGGGTGCCCCACCCACAGTGGGTCCGGTGTGGGTCAAAAATGAAAGTCTTCAAAAGTGGTCAAGTTTGGTGTCAAATGAAAGGCCTTAGTGAGGCGATCAACTTTTGTCATTATACCACCTCCAAAAAGTGGCCCCACCGACCTGTGGGTGGGTGCCCCACCCACAGTGGGTCCGGTGTGGGTCAAAAATGAAAGTCTTCAAAAGTGGTCAAGTTTGGTGTCAAATGAAAGGCCTTAGTGAGGCGATCAACTTTTGTCATTATACCACCTCCAAAAAGTGGCCCCACCGACCTGTGGGTGGGTGCCCCACCCACAGTGGGTCCGGTGTGGGTCAAAACTGAAAGTCTTCAAAAGTGGTCAAGTTTGGCATCAAATGAAAGCCCTTGGCGAGGCGATCAACTTTTGTCATTATACCACCTCCAAAAAGTGGCCCCCCCGACCTGTGGGTGGGTGCCCCACCCACAGTGGGCCCGGTGTGGGCCAAAAATGAAAGTCTTCAAAAGTGGTCAAGTTTGGTATCAAATGAAAGCCCTTGGCGAGGCGATCAACTTTTGTCATTATGCCACCCACAAAAAGTGGCCCCACCGACTTGTGGGTGGGTGCCTCACCCACTGTGGGTCCGGTGTGGGTCAAAAATGAAAGTCTTCAAAAGTGGTCAAGTTTGGTATCAAATGAAAGCCCTTGGCGAGGCGATCAACTTTTGTCATTATGCCACCCACAAAAAGTGGCCCCACCGACCTGTGGGGTGCCCCACCCACAGTGGGTCCGGTGTGGGTCAAAAATGAAAGTCTTCAAAAGTGGTCAAGTTTGGTGCCAAATGAAAGGCCTTGGTGAGGCGATCAACTTTTGTCATTATACCACCTCCAAAAGTGGCCCCACCGACCTGTGGGTGGGTGCCCCACTCACAGTGGGTCCGGTGTGGGTCAAAAATGAAAGTCTTCAAAAGTGGTCAAGTTTGGCATCAAATGAAAGCCCTTGGCGAGGCGATCAACTTTTGTCATTATACCACCTCCAAAAAGTGGCCCCACCGACCTGTGGGTGGGTGCCCCACCCACAGTGGGCCCGGTGTGGGCCAAAAATGAAAGTCTTCAAAAGTGGTCAAGTTTGGTATCAAATGAAAGCCCTTGGCGAGGCGATCAACTTTTGTCATTATGCCACCCACAAAAAGTGGCCCCACCGACCTGTGGGTGGGTGGCCCACCCACAGTGGGCCCGGTGTGGGCCAAAAATGAAAGTCTTCAAAAGTGGTCAAGTTTGGTATCAAATGAAAGCCCTTGGCGAGGCGATCAACTTTTGTCATTATGCCACCCACAAAAAGTGGCCCCACCGACCTGTGGGTGGGTGGCCGGCGTGGGTCAAAGATTAAAGTCTTCAAAAGTAGTCATGTTTGGTAAAAAAATGAAAGACCATTTG
>JASAND010023174.1:0-10885 GCA_030248195.1 Trissonchulus latispiculum
AACATATATATTCTCTGACGAAAATGCCTGAACGTACCTGGGGTGAAAAATCCGGTTCCGACAGATTCTTAATACACACGTATATAACTATGTGTAAAAATCTCAGCATCCGCAATCTATATATACATTACATAACTGTATTTTTTCTGTGTGAAAGGGTGGTTTTTTTTCTTTTTTGCTCATTTGAATATTACAGATGCATGTGTATATTCCAAAACTAGCTTTTTTTCCCCCCCCTATGTAGCTGAAACAGGGATTATAAAAAATGATGCCGTCTAGTAAAATGCTTAGTACGACACCCTTCAGTACTAATATCAGTAAAAGCATATATTGTGCAGCAGAGTTTAGGATCTTTGAGTTGGGTGGACAAGCTAGACTTTGTACATGATGAGACGCGTCTTGTGGATGGCTTTGCTGCTACTGCTACGTGGCCTCATCTTGCCGGGTATATTTCAGGAATCAATTATACTCCGCAAAACCCCCTTTGGCGCCAAAGTGTATCTAATTTTTATTGTATTTTGAGTAATATTTTGTAATATGTATATATAATGTGTATCGGGTATTTTTGGTTGCTACGTGTAGGACACGAAAGTTCAAGAGTGGAGACATTTTAAGCAAATATACTTTTGGGATGTTTTGATTTGATAATATTTCGGAAAAATTTTTATTTGGGCTTCAGTGCAGTAAAAATTTTTATTTCGTCCACATCCCAAAAAATTTTGTCCCATGCTCCCAAAATTTGCCCAAAAGGGGGAGAGGGCTGTCCCCTCTTCTGAAAATTGAGTGGCTGGATTATTTTTTTAAACAAAAAAAAAAAGGGGTTATTTTGAATTCGAGCAAAATTTCAGTTTTCGGCGCACCTGCACCTTTTAGGCAAAATTTTTTGCACAAAATTCACAAAATGTGCAAAATCTTTAATATGAAATAGAAAAATGCAGAAACTGTCGGGGAAGGGACACGAAGAGATAATTCTCGAAGTTTCAGAAAAGCAAAAATGTGATTTCGAAAATCGGTTTCGGATTTTTTTGTCCTTAGGTGACATACATAAAATCTGTAACAAACATGCAGGCCCGCTAGGATAAGTATTAAAACAAGTGCTCATAGAACTTTGTTACATAAAGGAATTGTCATATAGACATTTCTCAGGCAATCTTCTCCCATGTTCTTTCTCAACCACCTCTTCGAAAAAATGAACGGTTATAGTCCGATCTGAACTGTAACTTTATATACAGTACCGTCTCAAGAGTCTGTTACTTTTACACAGCAGTACAAAAGTATAAGTGTGGCTTCACGTTGATCAATATGTTGAGATATTGCGCATGTGTATTTTTATTTTTGTAGATTTTTATTTATATTTGTCCGCATGCATGCAGTTTATAGTATTGTTGCAATTTCCAGTGTTGTTTTGCATTGTAACGTGATAATTATTCTTTGTTTTTAGGTATAGTTGCCAGTGTTTGTATATATAATTTTAATTAACATTTTGAAAAAAATGCTCAGTGTGTGTTCTCATGTTTGTTTTTTATACTTCATGATTGATTTATATTTTTCAGATTTTATATGTTATTTTATTGTTAGTTTTTTTTTTTTATGGGATTTTTGTACATAAAACCCTTTATTTTTTGTTTTGGCTGCATTAGTGTTTTTTTTCGGCAAAAGTGTTTTATTAATTGGAGCCATTTTTTATATTTTGTTTGTGTACTGTTGATTTTTTTTTTTTTTTTTTTTTTTTTTTTTTTTTTTTTTTTTTTTTTCAGGATGTACATATTATTTTTGATGTATTATTATATTTGGACTAATATGATGTGATTATCATTTTTATCATTTTATAATGTATATAATTGTTAGATTGTTATTATATTTCAATTTGTATATTTTTTTAAGACGCTTTTTTTTTTTGCTTTTTTTGTTTTTAATGATTGATTATAAAAGAGCTCGACGTTTTAAGATGTTTTCGTTTCCATTTTTGAGTTTTGGGTACTGTTATGTATTGTTTTGTACAAATTTGTGGTGGTATTTTTTAGTGAGCGTAATTGTACATAATTTGTACTTTTTTTTTGGTGATAGTTTTTGTCTGTGTTTTTTTTAACTGCGAAAGTTTAGCAAGTACCAGTTTTTGCATAGTTTTGTCTACAGTAATGTATAGTGTCTGCAAAACAGTATTCAGTACTGTGCGTACTACTGCGGCTCACTATGCCGTGGCGGGTTATATCGATACAACAGTACATTCACGACCTTGTTCTGGGGTTTGCTTCAAATTTGCCGTTTCAATCGCTTTGATCACGTTGTGATAGGACGACTTCAACTTGCCGAAGATAACATCGGAAAGTCTTCTTGCTGGAAGAACATCTGAAGAGACGGTTCTGCAGAGCTGAAAATGAGAGAAGATGTGAATTGATTTATCTCGTTGTTTTGAAAACAGCAGAATTTCAAAACATTTTGAATTTACTGTTATTCGACTTCGGCGTGACAATGCCTCGTCACTACAATTTACGGTGAATTGCGGGAATATTGGAGCGTCACATTTTGTTACTTACTAATTTCAACAGTTTAACCAAATCAAAACAATGTTGTACCAATTCCAAAATTTTCACCAGTATTGGAAATTTTGCCACAACGAAATAGAGCAATGTTCTCACCACTTTAACTGAAACTGTTTTGAAGAGATAATTCAAAATCGAAATTTTGGCCGCTGACTGAATTGCATTATAATTTGGTCATTTTTCATTGACTTGCTGATTTTCATTTTGAAATTAAACGGAAATTTTATATCCCAAAAGTATAGGGCACTGCGAAACATATTTGACGTCAGATCATAGAATATACAATGCAAAAATCATGAGATTAAAATCCAAAATAACCAAAATTTGAATTCCCCCCCCCCCATTTTGATGGCACTGCAACCCCGTCTTGGGCGGTTCGTCATGACACGAAAATGCATCTCGTAGATCACGGTTCTTATCATTTTGATAAAAGCGAATCCCTTGCAATTGTTTGAGCGCTCCGTCAATGCTTGGACCATGATATGCTTGTGGCGGTTTCCGTGGAATTCCCAAATCTTGCAACAACAATTTCTCTATAATGTTTTGCAGTACTGTAGAGGCAATTGGCTTGCCAGGTTTCAATTTCGATTTGTCACATTTCGTTGCTCCGCATGGGTTCAAAACTTTCTCACAACTATTGATGCCAATTTTTAACTTTTTCGCTCCAAATGTAGTGGGGGGTTGACTGCTGATGTGGAAAAGCCAAATTTTCGCCATATATTTAAGGTAGAAAGTTTGGTGCCATAGTTTGAAAGAATTGCATACCCAGTAGTGGAGTTGCAGTTCGCGTTCCCTCAACGCTGTGTGCGTTCTGCAGAGTAGTCCCACATTTGGCTTTAATATCATGCAAAATGATCTCTAGACCAATGTGCGCGTCTTCTGTAAAGCGATACGATCAGTAGCGGTAAAACTACGGGTCCACACGAGTTATGTCTTGAGTATTCTCTATGCGTTGCTAACTAACCGGTTGAAACCGGAACCGGAAATGGATTCTGAAAATCGGCAACTCTTGGGCCAAAAAAATTTTCTCCAATCAATACTCCAAGTATTAGCGTGCTAGATTATTTATCGTTGAGAGCAGCCAGAAAAGTTAGAGCAGAATAAAGAGTAGTAAAATGTAGGGTCAAAATTTTGTTTCCGACTTTGCTTATAGGAATTCCTCCCGTTATCCCTAGATAGCAAGTCAAAGAAGTCCTATAAGTAAAGTCGGAGACAAAATTTTTTGATCTCATTTTTAAATTTTGACTTTATTTTTACCTTATATATTCTGCTCTAGCTTTTCTGGCCTTTTCAACGATAAATAATTCAGCACACCTCACCAGAAAACCAAACTTAAAATTTGTCCTACAGTTCCAATAACTAATCTGGTAAAATGTTGATTTCTTGATGCAATATGTTTAATATATATATACGTATGTATTTAAACGTTTTTTTGGGCAATGGTAAATTCAGAAATGAAAAAATCAAATTTTTGAAATTAAAATTTTTTGAGATATTTGAACTCAGTGTGTTGTGCTCCACAAAACGATTTTCAGCTCGATATCGAAGGTTTGCGACTTATGGCTACAGAAAGTTTTACCAGGATCCGACAATGTTTCGCAAGACTAAAGCTGAGCAAAAGTTTCATTGACAGACGCGCAATTTTTCATTTGGCACAAAAGTGAGCAATTTTATAGGGCTCTTTATGCCAAATTACAGTTTTGTAGTCAAGTAATTGTGCACAAAATTTTCTCGTTGTCAAAAATTTTTAAATTTTTGCCGAAACTTCAACTTTGAAAATTTTCGGTAGAAAATGAAAAGTTGCCGTCATATTAACGGCAAATTTTTGCCGCAAGTTTTTATCATGTTGGTAGGTTGCGAAAAGTACCGTATATATATATATATATATATATATATATATATATATATATGTATACATATATAAACATATATAACATACATATATATATATATTTGGAAAAAGTTCACATTCAGTCTTGGATTTGTTTTGTAAACATTTGCTGATCTGCTCAAATTACTGTGTTAAGGGGGGGCTACTAAAATCGACTTGCCCCGACTTTGTCCGATTGGCCTACTTTTTGGCGAAGATATAGAGCATGGGTGTGGTCAAAAAAATATCGGGTACTGAGATCTTAGCTGCCATCCAGCCATGTGCAGCCGTCGCGTTTATGTGCCCGACCCCCCCCCCCTTTTTCGCAACTACCAACATGATTAATTAAAAATTTCTACTGACTGCTAGGCCCAAGCTTCAAAGCTGCCATTCACCAATATGATTTGGCACATATGTCCCTACCTGCCGAAAAATACTAGATGTCTGTATCTTAATCCGCATCTAAGGGAATTACTGCTCAAAGTTGAAGTTTCGGCAAAAATTTAAAAATTTTTGGCTAACGAAAGGAAAATTTTATTACTGGTGCGAGCTATAAGGCTGTAATTTGGCATAAAGGGAGGCCCTATAGGAGTACTCATTTGTGCCAAATGGCAAGAAATTCTGCCGCGTGAAAGACTTTTTATGTCAACTTTAATCTTCAAAACTTGCCGAAACCGCCATTTTCAGTCTGTCGGATCCTGTGTAAAGGCTTTCTGTAGCCATAGAAGTCGCAAACCTTCAGTAATCGAGCTGAAATCGTTTGTGGGTGTGTTTTAACCCACACTGAGTTCAAATATCTCAAAAAATTTTAATTTCAAAAATTTGATTTTTTCGATTTCTGGGGTACCATTGCCCAAAAAAGACGTTTAAACCATACGTATATATATATTAAACATATTGCATCAAGAATTAACTTCAACATTTTACTAGGTAGTTATTAGACTCTAATAGGGACAAACTGTAGTTAAGTTTCGAGGGTTTTGGTTTTCTGGTTAGTGTGCTAGATTATTTATCGTTGAGAAAAGGCCAGAAAAGCTAGAGCAGAATATATAAGAGCAGTAAAAATGGGGTCAAAAAATTTTAAAAATGGGGTCAAAAAATTTTGTCTCCGACTTTACTTATAGGACTTCTTTGACTTGCTATCCCTAGGGATAGCAAGTCAAAGAATTCCTATAAGTAAAGTCGGAAACAAAATTTTTTGACCCCATTTTTACTACTCTTATTCTGCTCTAGCTTTTCTGGCCTTTTCTCAACGATAAATAATCTAGCACGCTAACAGATACTTGGAGTATTAATTGGAGAAAATTTTGGCTTAGAGTTGGTGCCGGTTCCAATTTTCAGAATCGGTTCCGGTTCCGGTTTCAACCGGTTCCAGCATCTCTTCTCATTTAGTTAACAACACATAAGAATATAAGACATAACTCGTGTGGACCGGGACCTACCACGCCCAATTTTTTGCACTTTGATCGTATCGCACAGAGACACGTACACATTGGTCTAGAGATCATTTTGCATGATATTAAAGCACTAAATGTCAGGACTACCTCTGCAAAATTTTGGTACCTTATCTTGCACACAGCGTTCAGGGGGGAGCGAAGTTTGTAGGCATGTCATGCTGAGTTTTGGACCAACACTGCCAACTTGCTACAGCTCCACTGCCTACTGGATACGCTCCATGCAATTCTTTCAAACATTAAACTATTTGCACCAAACCTTACTATATATTATATGGCAAAAGAATAGCTAGCTTTTCCCACATCGAACTTTTAGTCAAATTTGAAGCCCCCCCCCTTACTTGTATTTAGGCAAACTGAAAAGGGATAAAAATTAGCATCATCAATATTCTGAAGGATTTGAACCCATGCAGACAGCAAATAACATGTTTCATCCGAAATCATCTACTGAAACCGATGAGCTGGCAAGCCAATTACTTACTCTACGATACCGCAAAAACGGTATAGAAGGTAATTGACACAAGATTTGGGAATTTGCATTCCTGCAAAAGCATATCATGGTCCAAGCATTCACATTCATGACTTGGGAGCGCGCCTCAAATAATTGCAAAGGACTCGCTTTGCCTCAAAATGATAAGAACCATGCAGTGTCTACTGAAACGGCTTCATACTTCGTGTCATGACAGACATCTTAAAGTCCCCTAAACGAGTTGCAGTGTGCCATCCAAAATAAGGGGGGGGGGTTCAAATTTTGGTTATTTTTTGGATTTTCTCTGATCTCGCTGATTTTTACGTATATATTTTATGATCCCAACGGTAGATATATTTTAACGAATTTTTAATATAAAATTTTTAAGGACCATAAAATTTCCGTTTGAACTATAAAAATGTGAAAATCAGCGAGATCGGAGAAAGTAGAAAAAATGACCAAAATTTGGACCCACCTTAATTACAGTTTCAGTCGGCGGCCCGAAACTTTCAGTTTCAGATAAGGTCTCTTCCCAAAACAGTTTCAGTTAAGTGAGTGAAACATTACTCTATTTCATTCCAAACATTTAAGAGGATCAAATTAGCAAAAACAACTTTCGTACTAACAGATTTTGGGCGAAAATTACAAATTGTGAATTTTAACAATGTTTTACAGATTTAGTTTAAACATTTAGAGAAATTGGTAAAAATTTGCTTCAAAATATAGACGTATTTGTTCCCTGTTCACCGATTCAAATTTTCGTGAACGGGGCGACCTAATCACGCCAAGGAATCAGACCGACTGCACGGACCAGCCAGCCAGCTAAAAATGGCCAAGTATAAAAAATGTCTGCCACTGTTTTAAAACGACAGATCAATCAAATTCACATCTTCTCTCGACTGGCATACTGGAACCGGTACTGCGGATGGTTAACCAACCGGGGGCCGATGTTATCAACGCTTAAACCCAGGTTAAGTCGTCTATCTTTAACGCATGAATCTAACCCGGTTAGTGACTTAACCCGGGTTTAGGCGTTAACATCGGCCCCCCAGAACAAGGTCGATGAATAACACTAGCCTAATAATCCTGATAAACCCCTTTCCCAACATAAATGGGCCACAATTACAAACCTACCCTACTAAAATGACGCAGACACTGTTTACTCCCAAGTATACACAGACAAAAACTAGCACAGTTAAAAAATACAGACAAAAACTCACAGTTAAAAAACACAGACAAAAACTATCACAGTTAAAAGTATAAATTATGTACAATTGCACTCACTAAAGAAAATTCTACAAACATACAAACAATACATAGCAATTTTAAAACTCAAAAATAAAACAAAAACATCTTAAAACGTCGGCTTATAATCAATCATTAAAAACAAAAAACAACAGTAAACAGCGTCTTAAAAATATACAAATTGAAATATAATAACAATCTAACAATTATATACATTATAGAATGATAAAAATGATAATCACATCACTGTGTCCAAATATAATAATACATCAAAATAATATATACATCCTGAAAATGGTAACTGCACAAATAAAAATATAAAAATGAAATCCAATTAATAAAACACTTTGAAAATGGTTACTACATATAATGCAAAAACAAAAAATAAATTTTATGTACATCTAACAATAAAATAACATATAAAATCTGAAAAATATAAATCAATCATGAGTATAAAACAAACATGAGAACACAACTAAAATGTTAATTAAAATTATATATACAAACACTAACAACTGATTAAAACAAGAATAATTATCACGTTCAAATACAAACACTGGAATATATATACTAAAATATATACGGCATACAAAACAAAATAAATTCTACAAAATTATATACAATATCGAAACATGATCAACATTAACCACACTTATATACGTACTGCTGTGTAAAAGTAACTGGCTTTGGATAGCTACGTACTGTATATATACAGTTCGCGGCGGCAGGAATTCGTTCATTCTTCATTTGAAGGGTGGTTGGGGAAAGGGGGTGGGAGAGATTGCCTGGGGGGATGTCTATATGACTTTAATTTTTATATAATGATAAAGTTCTATGAGCACTTGTTTAATACTTATCCTAATTTTAATGCATGTTTGTTACAGATTTTATGTATGTTACCCTGCGATTAAAAAATCGAAACGGACCTTCAATTTACATTTTTTTGCTATACAAAATACGGGCTGATTCTTCGTGTCTATCCCGACAATTTCTTTCTATTTCTTATTAAGTTTTCACATTTTAACAATTTTGTGCAAAAAGTTTTGCCTAAAAATGCTGATCACTGAAGGCAAAAGCCCACACAAAATGTTGGACCCCCCGTTACCCCCAAAATCCAGCCACTCAACACCCAGAAGAGGGACAGCCCTCTCCCCTTTTGGGCAAATTTTGGGAGCATGGGACAAAATTTTTTGGGAGGGGACCTTGACGGGAAACCCATGTCCCCATTTCCATAAACCGCCTCCAAAATTTTTCCAATATTATCAAATCAAAACATCCCAAAATTATATTTGTAAAAATGTTCTCTTATCTTTCGTGTCCCACGTAGCAACCAAAGCCAGATACCGATACACATTATATATACATATTACAAAATATTACTCAAAATACAATAAAAATTGTACACTTTGGCGCCAAACTTCTTTTTGCGAACCATAGTGATTCCTGAAACAAAAAATGAGCATAAGTATAGCAGCAGGATAGATACGTAGCATAACAACAACCATCCACAAGACGCGTTCATCATAACTTCTAAGTCTAGCTAATCCGACCTAACTCAAAGATCTAATCTTTCTTCCACAATATATATCTTTTTACTGATATTAGTACTGATGTCGTCTGCTTTACTAGACGGCATCATTTTTATAATCCCTGTTTCAGCTACATAGGACCAAAGGACTACTGTAGTTTTGGAATATACACATACGTAGGTAATATTCAAATGAGTTTTTCTGAGATGTAACGACCAATGTACACAGAGACTACAGTTATGTATGTATATATAGATTGCGGATGCTTGAGACACACATGTTGTATATACGTGTGTATTAAGAATCTGTCGGAACCGGATTTTTTCACCCCAGACGTTCAGGCGGCTTCGTCGAAGAATATATATGTTTACACCATTATATTATACAAGTAGGAAAAATGCTCCTTGCAGTCGCATGAAAAAGTTAATATGAGCTATGATGGTCAACATTTAAATGTGTCAAGGACAAGATTTAAAATGTTTAATATGAGCCAACATCTAAATAAGTAGAGGACAAGATGTAAACGGCTAATATGAGCCGCTACGTTTCTCTTGGGCTCATATTGACGCTCATTTAGCTTTTGCTTACTTTTAATCCAACACTGAAATGGCTTGCATGAATAACGACGCATAAACATTAATTTTGCAAAGCTGTACGTAAATGTTTTCTTCTCCACCGCTACATCCAAGTACACATTTAAGGCCACCATATAAGTCAACAAAATGAAACCGAAGTCCAATCTAATGAAGAAATTGTGAAATCTTGAGAAATCACATTTGAAGTTATCATCGTCATTAATCATGTCATTAATCATCACATTAATTCAATATTCTCAAGCCAATCAAATCGTTTATAAACACTGATGCTTATATGCCAACCGTAAACTGTATACATGTTTGCCATTTTAGTCGCGTCAATATGAGCCCAAGAGAAACGTAGCGGCTCATATTAGCCGTTTACATCTTGTCCTCTACTTATTTAGATGTTGGCTCATATTAAACATTTTAAATCTTGTCCTTGACACATTTAAATGTTGACCATCATAGCTCATATTAACTTTTTCATGCGACTGCAAGGAGCATTTTTCCTACTTGTCCTCCGTCTAGTTTTTGGGAACGCTGCCATAACTGTGGTAGCAGCAATCACAAATCCCACCAGTGAATTACCAATGCCCAATAATCTTTGCATGCAAAATTTCAGCCTTTCAGCTATCTCCAGTAGCTTGAACCAGGAACCGGTTCAGCTTTGAACCAGTTGAACCATATCTGGCCAGCCATGGGTCAGATCACCAAAGTTACCCCACCAGTGAATTCCCCTTGCCCAATAACCTTTGTATGCAAAATTTCAGCCTTCTAGCTATCTCCAGTTGCTTGAACCAGGACCTGGTTCAACTTTGACCCAGTTGAACCAGATCTGGCCAGCCATGGGTCGGATCAGCAAAGTAACACCACCAATGAATTCCCCATGCCCAATAACCTTTGTATGCAAAATTTCAGCCTTCTAGCTATCTCCAGTTGCTTGAACCAGGAACTGGTTCAACTTTGAACCAGTTGAACCAGATCTGGCCAGCCATGGGTTGGATCACCAAAGTTACACTACCAGTGAATTCCCCATGCCCAGTAACCTTTGTATGCAAAATTTCAGCCTTCCAACTATCTCCAGTAGCTTGAACCAGGAACTGGTTCAACTTTTAACCAGTTGAACCAGATCTGGCCAGGCATAGGTCGGATCACCAAAGTAACACCACCAGTGAATTCCCCCATGCCCAATAACCT